>CM052272.1:5771384-5784352 GCA_028455795.1 Lasioglossum marginatum
ATGACCAAATTGATAATTCGCTATTGTGCCGATTTTCAGATATCTGCATCTGTGAACTATCACATGTTGTAGATGAATTATCATTATTAATATAATTAGTGGCTGTGGCTATATCAGTCAAGGCATCCCGTGCTCGAGGGATAGATTCATCTTTAGAAAACGGAACGTGCGGAAATTCATAACGATATTCATAAAAATTTCGAACGTTTCGAAACTGTCCGACCAAGATTCGAGTATACTTGCAAGTATTATTTTACGTTTACTACCGTACTTGTAATGGGTTCGAAACTGTCTGGCAAAGGTTCGAGTATACTTAGGAGTAGTACTACTTATAGAGAGTTCGAATTCAATCAATCAAAGTTCGAACCTGTTTGCGAGGTACTTGATCCCATCCCTACTGCTAACCTCATCGATAATGAGTCTTGTCAATTTTTTATTTCCACTGCAGGGTGTTTCTTACCATATGTTTCGCCTAATTTTATATAATTATCTATCAGAGTACGTGACCTATTAATTTTTATCGCAATTGATCGATTAGACCCCATATTTTTGTAAGCATCAATGGATGCCTTCTCTTCGCTTGTCAATAACTTGCCTCGTGACATTCTGCTTCTAACTGTATGATAACTACTCTGTTTTGTTAAATATACGTACACTCCCGCTCATAAGTCGTAGGACAGTGATCGTATTTGTATTCAACTCTGTAAAAATGAATTAATCGTTGAAGGATGCGAACAAATGTTTCCTTATTTAAAGGTTTACATGTCAAGGAAAGGATGCTGTTACTCATATATCAAAAATCTTACCAAGAAGTAAAAAAATATTTATATTTTCATTTCATCGGAGAATCGGCCACGTTTCTCGGCGTCATCAATTCTTTCATATTTTCTGTTGTTATATGTATTATTCCATTCTCGTTCCAAAATATTCCATAAATAGGGCAAAAGTTTCGTATCTGTCTATCTAGTTCATCCTATACTTTTTCTATGGGGCTCAAATCTGGTGATTGGGGTGGCCATTTCATAATTATTAATGAATTATTACATTGAAGTTGATCCAAATAGTTTTTAAATATCTTTTTATGTGTGTTTTGAATCATTATGATTATATTTATATTATGTAGTTAATACAGTTAGAGGTTCATAATCTATACGAAATACCAGAGTTTTACTAAAAACCAGAGGTGTCCTAAGACTTATGTAATACTATCATGATATTTTTTCGTTTCCTCAAAGTTTCAATGCAGAAAAATTTTTCACTGTAATTATGTGAATAATTACACTGTGAATATGTGTGAATACGACCCTATGGGCACGGTAAAATAATGATTTGTCACTAGTACAGTAACCGACGTGACATATCCAGTTTGGTCTCCATTTGTCACTGTACTACTGCTTCTAGTGTAGTTGCCAAGCAATCCACGTTGTTGTCTCGCTCTGCGGTGATATTAACCAGATCTGCAGGAAGCTTTGTTCCAGACCAGGCCAGCTTTCGTGCAAAGTGAGCCACGATAAAATTACACAAGTTAGCCCGACAAGAACCGTTCGGTTACTTCGCCGAATAATGTTTCGCACTGGTGTATTCAAAGCGTTGAACCCTAACAATATTTAATGAATTCAGATTAAACGGTACTGAATTACATCTCTCTGAAGCTAAATCAATCAAAAAAGTCATTAAGTATTCCATTTACCTGTACATATACAAACTATTATACATGTACAGGGTGGTTCAGCTTGCAACTTTTGTTTTAACCATTGTTTCATATACCAAATAGTTGACGTAATTTAGGTGGCACACTTATTGGCTGAATCACCTCGTATATATGTATATACAGCGTGATCGACTACAGGTGGAAGAAAATCTAAGAGGTGGCTCTCCATGATAATACAAGACGAAAATGAAGAATAAAAAATTGCGATTTCGGCTTCGTTATTTAATCATCATCAATTAAAAATCTATCAAAATTTCGCCAATCCGACCATAAGTGTGCGTTGCGTACATCATAGAGGCGTGCGACAGTCACGTATCAAATGACAGATACATGCATACCTTGCTTCTCATTTGAAGCTCTAGTGACGTGAAAATGTTTTAAGGTTTAACTAATTAATCGTTGGACGACATTGAACCTCTCCCTACTCGTTAAAATCCACGAGGGCATTTCTAATATCCGCCCTATGGAATTATCGAGTAGAAGGGGTCAATGCCCTTTCACTTTTTAATCTAACACTGATATTACAGACCAATTCTTTGTAGTTACATACGGTTCTCGACCTCACCATCATTTTCATTAATGCACACGCGGTCTTTCATAAAAATTTTCTCGTACGTTTTCGAAATCTTCCATTATGTGCTGGACAATATTGCATCCGTACCGCACTCTAAATTCCAATTCCTCTTCATTAGCAACTGGCATCGCGTACACGATTTGTTTTAAACACCCCCAAAAAGAGAAATCCAGGGGATTTAAATCGGGTGATCTTGCCAGCCCGTTAGTGGGTGCTCCTCTTCCAATCCGGAAAATTCGTCGTCCAAATAATCCCTGACTGCTCTAGTATAATGTGGTGGTGCTCCATCTTGCATATCCATACCACATGTTCCTGCGTATGTAAAGAGGTACTTCTTTTAATAATAATCTTTTAATAATAATAACAACTGCCGTTGTAGAAATTGTAAATATATTTCTTCTGTTAATTTAGAGGCTAATTTAGAAGGTTAATTTAAAACCCCTAAAATGTATTATAGGGTTACGGTTGATACGGTTAGTACGTGTATTGTATGTGTGCGAGTTAATAGGCAGCCCTATATATGACTGAATTCGTAATAACAAAGAATCGTAATTAACAGTAGAGTTACGATCGCCAACGAATAGCAAAAAGAAGATCAGATCGAAACGAGCAACCGCGACAAACACGTCTGTCAACGAATGGTTATCCGTGCGTTCTTAATACAAATAAATACGACTTTTCCTTACAACGGCTCGGCTTTTCCTTACAGTATGGTCCACTTATTCGGTCTCCAAGTAAGCCTGCCCAAGCGTTCAGAGAAAGTTGCCGCTGCGTATGCGTTTCCCGTATCGCATGCGGATTTTGCATAGCCCGAACATGGTCATTATGTACTTTACCATCACATTTTTCGTAAATGTAGCCTCATCGGTGAATACATATTATTCCATCAATTTCAGTCAATTTTTAGGAGCATCCATTCGCAGAAATGTAATCTAATTTTATCTCTCACTTCCAATTCTTGTACTCTTTGGAAGTGATATGTAAGTATTGTTGCTCGCTCTTTCTTCTAAAGCAATTCTTCTCGTACGATGGTAGGATCTTCTTCGATGCGTTTGATTATTCTTTCTTCTAATTACGGATCCCGCTGATTGCGCCCGCCGCATCTTCTACCTCTAACACATCCTGTGTCTCGTAATCTTTGGTGACATCGAGTAAAAAGTCTTCTCGTTCGGTAATTTTTTATTTGGATATCTTCGTGCATAGAGGCGTTGCGCTCTCGCTGCGTTTCCATTCGTGCGTCCATAGCACTGTACTCCATTTTTCAAAGCAAAAAAATTAAAACTGACATTAACGCTAACACCAATACTAACAAGCACACACGCCTATCGTAACTTCTCCCGTAGAAACAACGCGATCACGTTAACGCGATCACAATAAATTAATAAAAAGAAATTAAAAAGGAATGCTACCTTTAGCTAAAATTACTAACAGAAACAACTAAAACTATTAATAATTACAATTAAACTAAAATAATATTTAACAGAGAAAATTAAATTGCTCTAAATTTTTTGTAACGCACGTGAGATATTTGGCGGTCACAGCCAGAATGAGAAAGAATCGCGAAGTTCGTGAAAACGGAACACACAATGTATTGGCAAAGCAACGCACGATGTTCGGCACAAGTAAACCCAAACATTTTCAATAATGTTGAGGTCAGCTGAACGGACAGGCCACTCTAAAACCTTCACATTGTTAGTATTAAAAAAATTGTTGTAGGATTTTCTTTTAGAACAGCATTATCATGCTGGAAAGTGTAGTCATCCCGTGTCATATGTCCTGCATATTTCTTTAATTGAAACGATATACAATTTATTACTATTATTACTATTTCCATGGTAACCAATACCGGCCCATACCATGACACTACCACCGCCCATTTTACAGCGACTTAAATCATGGAAATAATAAAGCCATCTAACTAATGTTAAGACCGTCCAAATTGAATTTCTTTTCGTCGCTAAAAATTACTTCTTTCCATTTTTTTAACCAATGAACCGTGCTCACGAGCAAACTTCAATCGTGCAGCCTTATGCTGTTCCGTTAAAGAAGGCTATTGTTTCAATTTCTTCGTGTCTTATACGTTGGTCCGATTCAAGGTACATCGTGTTTACATTTCTTACCCTTCCTTCTCTGTTATGTGTTCCACAAACTCACGCCTGGGTAGGTTCGATCCCGAGATGACATACAACACATAGAACGTACAAAATGCACATTTCCTTGTTTCAAATACACGCAATATATAAATATGCACAGTGTCTTATCCTTCTGTTCAGCAGTGTAGGTCTACTAAAGATGAAATGTGTGGAGAAACAGATGAAAGAACGTGGACTCGTTCGCTCGTACGCGTCCTTTATTCGTTGTACAGGTGTCTACTCGGATCGGGTCAGGGGAAGTAAACTCTCATGTATAATATGTGGACCATGGACTTCAGTGGCGCCATCGTGTTTATATCCCTCAACTAAAACCTATATATATACTAGGAGGCTCCGCCCCCTGCTCGCTTCGCTCGCCAACCTCCGCGGCGCCACACTCTCTCTCTCCCGCTCTCTCTCTCTCTCTTCCGCTCTCTCTCTCTCTCTTCTGCTCTCTCTCTCTCTCTCCCGCTCTCTCTCTCTCTCTCTCTCTCTCTCTCTCTCTCTCCCGTTCTCTCTCTCTGAAAAATACACACTGTCACGGCGCTCAATTTTCAGTTCTCCTTCGGACGGCAACCCGCTTCTCAATTTTCGGTTCCCCTTCAGAAGGCAACCCGCTCGGCGTTTTAGGGCCTCAGAAACCACAAAATTATTTTATATAATAGAAAGATATAGCTATACGATTCTGTACCGCTTACTTTAAACTTCGAAGTAAAGGGATATTGTACAAATATTTCATTTTAACAATTTTTTATTGTATGTATAATATACGATAATACATAATAATACAGTAATACATATAATAATACATACAAGGGTGTTCGGCAACAGGTGGCAGAAAATTTAAGGGGAGGTTCTCGACGATAATATAAGACGAAAATGAAGAATAAAAAAATTGTGTGCGTGGAGTCCACGCGCGACCGAAGTGAAACTTATTGCTTATTAGGTATAGATACAGATAAATTATTAGTATGCATATTATTAGTCCAACGGTTCTTTCATGATGAATGCGAAATTTTCATAAATAAATATAGATACAGATAAATTATTAGTATGCATATTATTAGTGCAACGGTTCTTTCGTGATGAATGCGAAATTTTAATAAATAAAAAAAATGAAATTATTTTAAGGCATGATCATTTATCCGCAGAATTATCAGTGTCAATCATAGTGGCAATTGGCTTATGATAGCTAAAATACGACACAAAAGTTTGGGATTTAATACGTTCTAAGTTCCTAGAAAATACAGCATCAATTGTTGTACCCGATCTGGTAGTTGGTATATTGACATTATTGTTAATTTTTAAATTGAATTCTCTAGCCAAAAAGTCAATGAGAGGTTGACTTTCAGGTTTGGAGAACTGGACATTAAAGTCACCGCTCATTATCATTGGTAGAGTCCCCCAGTTCTTTTTTAGTAATGCTGCACCACCTGGTGTGTATGGTAATAACACGTGATGAATGAATTCAATAATATCATCAAGCTTCCTGTTAGATGATATATACGCAGCAACAATTAACACGAATTGTCCATTATCAATATGACATCTTGCAGCACAGATATCTCCAATGGCACATGTACTCACATCTATTGCATTCATTTGTCGAAGAGATATAGCTATATGTGGAGTGATAGTGATTGACTGATGAGCTGTATTTCGGTAAATAGCTACACCAGCGGCTCTCTCTTGTTCTCTTTTAAATGTGACAATACAATCGAAATTCGGTATATCCACCTTTTCGCCTTGTTTCAACCAAGTTTCACTCGGCACCAAAAACGTTGATTTTCTTGCAACTTCATCTTGTAAATCTGGTGCGTGTAATCTTAAACTTTGACAATTGAGTGAAAATACCGAAATGCCTTTTTTGTTAGATATGAAGTCGAGTACTTGTTGTCCCACTGTTTGTAATTTGTTGAGACTTTGAATTCTGCTTGTAAATCTGCTGTTGATGTTGATGCTCTTCTTCCATGATAAAAAGCCTACCACCATCGATCAAATGACCGGTTTCATATTTTTCATTTTATAATTATTGAAATTATGAAGTTGCATACATGGAAATTGATTCGATAAATTTTTTCGTCTATGCACATATTGTATTAAAAATTTGTTGGATTCCGTGTTTTGAAATCGGGTAATACGCAGGGGGGCAGCTGAAAAAATTATTAAAGTCCAACAATCAAACGAATGCGAATATGATAAAAAACACAAAAACGTATTAGGTTGGCGATTACATGGTAATTCGCAACACAGATACTACACCAGGTATAAATAAAAAATTGTTGCCAAAATTTAAGGGCCCGTATGAGATTAAAAAGATATTAGACAGGGACAGGTATGTTATAACAGATGTAGAAGGGCACCAAATGTCACGTGTGCCATTTAAGGGGGTTGTTGCCCGATCCGATGAAATTTTGGATTAGGTCGGGAACGGAAAACGAGAACAATACCGAGTAGAAAATCAGTTTGTGTTGTATTATTGCGTTATATTTGCGTCAGCGGTGTATTGTTTAATTACTCTTTATTATTCTACCTTATGTATAATTATATTCCGTTATATTCTAGTTTTAATTTAACGTTTGCGTGCTTAAGACGCATCGATGACCGAGGACGGTCATTATGGTCAGGATTGGCCGAACTGTAGGTATTACATGTTAGATGCGTTGGTGTTGGTGACGATCAGCTGGGACGATCTGGCGATCATCTGCTCGTCTCTTACGAGCCGACGATCGATTTGTTAATAGCAACCGATGTTCGTCTGCTAAATAATTTTCGGTAGCGAGCGTCAGATTGTAACGAACCGTTAAAGAATAAACAACCTGTTTCGACACAAAACTTTCTTATCACCCGTTACAATTTCCATTCGACTGGAAAGAAGAGGATGAAAGGAAAAAGAAGCCGAAATGTTCGCTCTCTCGACATTTATACTGTCCCCTACTCTTATCAACTACCTGAGATTCGTGGAAAATGGCTAGAGTAATTGCTGGTTATTGTTTATTTTAACCGCCGTTCCAGGTATACAAATTCCTAGGCTCGTCCTTGCATGTCACCACATGCGCAATGACTTTCGCTAGACGGTTAATTTACTTTAAGATTAATTACATTTTTTTATTTCTACCTGAACCTCGCGACTCTTCGTAGCTTGGCGACCCCGGATCCACCTTTCAGTTTCTCCGTGCTCGCTAGAAACTTTCATGTGAGAAATTCTCCAAATCGAGGTTTTTTGCGGTCGAAGATAGACACATTGTGTCTACCTTTACACGCTATTGGCTTGAATGCAACAAACGCTATCGCATAGTCGCCAGAGTCAACGAGATTCGGGTACACTTCCTTGGCAGGATTTCGTATCAATAGACTAGCTGTAGCCATCCTCCACTAATCCCTTACAATGTTTCATATTTCATGCTCCGTGTTAACCTCGCATACATGATTCCATCGCTAACAAAATAGAAAAGCATTTCTATCCGTAACAGAACCATTTAAATAATCCTCCTATAATATATAAATGATTTATTGTACTGGCTTACACGCGTGCTATTCCTACGGGCGATACACAGCGTCTGAGTCTGACAAAACGCGCGTGCAGGTACATAGAGGATATTTTAGAGAAGGACGTTTTAGAGGTGGACCCTCCTTCCGTTTTTCGCTTCAAGCCCCGCATTTACAAATCTTTAAGCCTTTTAAACGCAACCGCTCTAACACCGGGTATCACGGATTTTCGGGTCCCGACCTGAACCCGAGGAAAATATCGACGCGATCCGAAACCGAAATTTTCGGGTACCTGTCCACCCCTAGAAATTAT
This sequence comes from Lasioglossum marginatum, assembly GCA_028455795.1. Lineage (NCBI taxonomy): Eukaryota > Metazoa > Arthropoda > Insecta > Hymenoptera > Halictidae > Lasioglossum > Lasioglossum marginatum. Next base: position 5,779,604 of record CM052272.1, read on the forward strand.
ACGGTTATGCAGTGGTTATGCTGAAGAAAATGACATATTGAAATACATGTTCATCTCGCAGGTGTATATGCAATGTTTAGTCAGGTCATGATTATATTGTGCTTGAACCACAGCAGGAGACCTACTTTGATCGAACCATGATTGTCTACGAATCTACCACTGCGAATTTGCATTCGATCACTGAACCTCTAAAGCAACTCTTGTTAAGCTTGTAATAATCGCGTCGTAGTCAAACCGTGACATAGATCGGAACCGGATATTTTTGTTGAAATTCAAATGAATATCGTGGAGGTGAGAGTTTGAATGCCACGTGTTACAGGCAATACATGTATATAAATGTATATTTGAACTTTATATATATATATGTATACAGCAAACCAACGGTCATCCTCAAAGGACTCAACATAAACTTATTTGTTTTAAACTAAAGTAACATACTTTTAAAGAACACTTTTAACTTTACAATATACCAATTCTCTCGCGTGTGTGGTCACGGCTACGATTCTTGTTGGAGAGTGACGCAATAGAAAGACGGTTCGTTCCGTGAACTCGTGCGCGACCGATGATTGGCGAGTATACCCGACTCATGAGCCGACAGGCCTGCCACACGCAAAATCAGTAGTCCAATTTTAACCATTTTTTTAAGGCCGCGTCGACCGCGCCGAATGTAGAAAAGGATAGCAAAGCTCGAAAAGCTTGGTCGCCGAGAAGTGTAAACATAATTAATCCAATGTTACGAGCCAGGGCCGTGAAGTAGCACGAGTGGCCGGCGAAGAGTTATTACCCTAGGATTAAGGTTTTAACTTGTTAGTAAGAATGCAGACGAACCTGAGGAGCTGCTAGGTAGCGGACGAACCTGATGCGATAATCAGGGAGCCACCAAGGATAATAGGTGATACCTGTGTTAGATTTGAGTGCAGACGAACCTGATGCGTAACCAGGGAGCTGCTAGGTAGCGGACGAACCTGATGCGATAATCAGGGAGCCACCAAGGATAATAGGCGATATTTGTGTTGGATTAGAATGCAGACGAACCTGATGCGTAACCAGGGAGCTGCTAGGTAGCGGACGAACCTGGTGCGATAATCAGGGAGCCACCAAGAATAATAGGTGATACCTGTGTTAGATCTGAGTGCAGACGAACCTAATGCGTAACCAGGGAGCTGCTAGGTAGCGGACGAACCTGATGCGATAATCAGGGAGCCGCCAAGGATAGTTAGTGGGCCTCGTAACTAGTATAATCTAATTGATACAACCCGAGCGGTAAGGTTGTATCGTGTGGGAACGTTCAACTACTAGATTAGGATATTGGACGATAATAATGGGTTTAATGAATTTGCTCTAATTATCAAAGAACACAAATATATTCTAATTATAATAATCTGTGATACAATTGTAATTGTCGCGAATGAATTGAACTAAAATTGTATAGAAGGTAGAAAGTAGAGTTTACCTAACTATGATGCACGGTTTTGACGCACTGGCAATGCGGGGGACTCGGAAACAACTTTAACACTGCCTAATAGATCTTACACCGAACTTGCGGAATCTATATGATTACTTTTGATACGAAAGGTACTTTAGCCCGATCTCACTAACAGTTGACTTCCGAAATACAGCACGACGTGAGAGTAAAAATGCAAGGGTTTATATACCCCTAGAATGAATGGAACACGTTGTTCATTATCTATATGACTTAGGGCCAGACTCTCATTTTTTGTTACTTCCAATTAAATCGGGCCCGAACTCGTCTTCGTTAAAAGGGGTCAACTATGATATGAAAGGTTATCTATGATATGAAATTATTTACGATGCAAGAGGCGCTTCTTAGGGCGCTTATCTAGGGCGCTTCCTTCCAGAGACGATCCTGAACAGATTCCTGTGAAGAATTCAGTGGGAAACTGTTCTCTATCCGTCACAACATAACAATAACATCACAATAACAAAACTTCTTTATTTTTCATTATTTTTTTATGAGACCTTACTGTCACAAACTAGTGTAATGCAAAATCGCTAGATCAGGGGAATTGACTCGAATTGGGGGGAGAATACAGTTACCCTCTCTCTCTGCCATTACTGGATTAGTCACGGCGCAAACGAAGACAACGCGAATTGGGTACGCGCATCACATCATGTGACGGATCCGTGGTGAAAGCGTGGGGATGCTTGCCGCTGAAAAATGGGGGAATAATGGCGTAGAAGGGGAAGGGTAGAGTAGGAGACAAGTCCTAATCTGGCGGCACTGGTGTAAAATAAAAATAACGATACAACTCAAGACTGGACAAATCTTTGCATGTTCTGTATTCAAATCAAGCCTAAAATTCCGCAACATGCGCAGCTCGTCCAATGTCGGTTTTCTCTGCACTTTTCGGCACGGATAGAACGGAATAAAGTTTCGTTATTTTCTGGTTTACAGTTATAAAAATGGACTTGATTTACAGTGCAATTTACCTTCTAACCTATCGGCTACTTGATCACTCGGTCGCATAACCTTGCAAGCCCACGAAAAATAGTTTATACAGGGTGTATCTGGTATATAGTAGCTGGACCGAATTGTAACACGGTTATTACGGAAAATAGCAAAGAATTGTAGAGGAAAGGTTTGCATAGTCTAAGAAGTTTTATCATGTATAACTCGCTTTCTTACGTAAATGAAACGTTAAAGTTGCAGTCGCAACGTGTAATTTTACTCGTGTTAAATGTTGACAAAAGGGGAACCAGTTCCAATGATCTTGATTTTCACATATGTTGTCGAGGTCAACATTCTGGACAACTTTTCCCTAGACATATATTCGTCGCTCGGTTTTAGTTTCCGAGATATTCGTAAAAATGTTGAATCTTGAATCAGTTGTGTATTGCAGGAAATTCTGCTAATTATCTGAAAAAATACATCAAATTAAATGTAATTTTTTTTATCTTGTCGAAAAGCTATGACATCACTGATTTGGAGTTGGTTGGGATTAGGTTCGTGACGGGGCGGAGAGGGCTGACCGTTGAGCCGGTCCTCCCCCCACCTCTTAAACCTAACCGCCAACTTTGGACTATATCTTCTCTTCGATATCCTGTACTGTATTTTAATTATCGTTCAGTGACAGCTTGTACGAGAATAAAGTGTACTTGTAACCTAAAAACAAAAGTTTTTGGCAATTATCTGGGAAACTAAGACCGTGCGACGGGTAGATGTATGATAGGGAAAAATTATTTAGGATATTGTTTTTGACAACATATTTCAAGGCCGAGGTTATTGGTGCTGGATCCCCTGGGTACCGGGTGTTTCATAATTCATGGTACAATTTAGGTCAGGTCAACAAGGAAATAAGATGAAAATCAAGAGTAACAAAATTGCGTGGGAGAAAATTAAATTTAAATATCAATCGAGTACACGCGTCCTTAATAAATAACCGAAGTCACGGATTTCACTACAAGATGCTTTAGCGACAATATTTGTAAATGGTACAATGTCAGGGCTGGTTTATTTATTTCCTTATATCTCGATTTTCGGTTTTATTCCAGCCATAGAATCGACCTGATCTAATTTGTACCATGAATTATGAAATACCCGGTATTTACCTTACTCGTTTTCTAAATGCTAATATATGATTTTTGTTTTCACTAATCGATTCCTTGTCTTATTCTGAATACAAAAAGTATCACGGTATAATTGTGAAAAACTTAACATTTCTCGAAATACAGCAAAGATTCTATCTAAGCAAAACCGTCGGGACCGTGCCATCGCATAGGTCGCAGTTTCACTATTCTTTTGCGAGCTCGTCGATTGCGTCGAACGTAGAAAAAGACAGCGCGTGTAAACACGGACCGCGTAACAAAAAATAGCGTGTCGGTGAGATAATGCTAATGCAATGATGAAATTCCTTTATTTTTACTTATTTTTAATTATATTTTATCAATATATTTGTGACATTTTTCTGGATAAAATGACACCAAACAAGATATAATTTTCCCCATATTTACTGTACATGTGGAGCATAGTGTATCACTTCAGAAATCTGTTGCGAATGGTTTCATACCAAGAAATGAAAAATGAAAACGTTTGCATTAGTATTGTTCTATCCATATGTTCCTAGGCAGGCCTTATCGTTCCAGCATACATCGAATGCGAACGCGCAGTCTTCTGTTTACATTGCACAGATCGTACACTATACTTTGTCCAACGAGACGATGCATAGGCAGTAAAGGACGCTTGCTGGCACTTTACTGCCTCGTCTCGTTGGACAGAGTATAAACACCATTTTAAGGGGGGCTTCTCGTATAACGTTTAATTAAACAAAAATTGGTAAATGTTACGTTTAGGGGAGGCAACTCGGATGACCTTGATCTTGGCATATGTTGTCAAGGTCACCTTTCTGAGTAAGCCCCAAGAGGTTTTAGCCGTCGCTCGTTTTTTATTAATAAGTTATGAACAAAAAAGTTTCAAAAATATACCAGTTATTGTAAGTATTGAAGGCTAAAACGACAAATATGTGCGTAGTGCGTGGAAATGAACTCAATTAGACATATGAAAGCATGTTGGTCTGGGTTAGGTTTGGTAATCCGGCCGGTAACATGCGTGTGATATAATTACTAGACTATGGATTTTATGCCTCTATGACAAAAATGCTTGTATGCAATTTAAAACAGTAAAAACATTAAGACGATAAGCAGTAATAACATTAGGACATCCATATATTATTTTGAATTTATTACAATTGTTAAAGAGGAAGAAATTTTCCTCTCGCTCCCCGTGACGGC
>CM052272.1:5802272-5813127 GCA_028455795.1 Lasioglossum marginatum
TAAGCAAAATGCTCGGAATCTGCTCGATTTTGGACAGCACACCGTGCCAGCAGAATCGAGCAGATTCCGAGCACACTCAGCTTCGAGCGTCGTTCTGACAGCATAATGCCCGCCATCTGCTCGCATCGTACGATTGCAGGCTGTGCTCGATATCTGCTCGAGGCAGACTTGGCTGAACGGGAATATAATTTACATATTTAATAACAATATTTTATAATATTATTGAACATTTATAGGTTCATTGGCAGAAGACATTGGCAAGGGGACAGCTGAAGATTGTAATTCAAAACACTGGTCAACACGAATTTTGTCGCAAAGAATATTTGAACTGTAAGGCTATTACTGGATGCATAATGCATATTCATTCGGACAAGTATCTGCACTCTAATCCGCATCCAGAATAACCGTAGCCTTATTCTGAATGTGAAACTTGTTTTCCCCCCATCATACTCACTTTTAAAGAAATTTAATTTTAGAAAGTAATACGACTTTTCAACTCTAAGAATTTTTTCTGCCCGTAACACTTACAGAAATGTCTTCGTAACACTTCGCCTACCCATTCCACTGGAGGGTATACCCCGCGAGGGGCCAGGAAGCTCGAGCTGCCTCGGCCGCCGAGCAGTGTAAACATGCTGCGTAATCCGAGATCGGGTCGGGTATATCGGTGTGAACCACTACTAATCCAATTATAAAATTTCTTTATTTCTCATTATTTTTTTATGGGACTTTCGCCAACTTATTTGTGGCATTATTCTGATTAAAATGACACTAAACACGATATAATTGCAACTATATTTAGTGGTTTAATTGACGGTATGGAGTAACTTTAGGACAGAGAAGAGGATAGCGAGTGAAAAAGAAAGAGAAACAGTGACTGCGACGGTCGGCAAAAATGAAAAACTTATTGTATTATTTAAAATACCAATGTGATGCTTACTTTTTTATTTTCAATTTTCTTCTTATACAACCTTTCTCGAGATATTTGTCACATTTTTCTTATTAAAATGAGTTGTTTAAAAACCAAACCAACTACAACCAACGGGCTGTAGCTCCGTTAATTTGCAAAATTCTAGTCTAATTCTTTGAGAACATAATTTTCGAGATGTTAAGTTGTTTATTTAAACATATGCTATATATAGCATTAAGAAAAACAGTATGTAAATTCATAAGTAGCATATGGAATTCTATGAGGTTCGTTGAGTGGATATAAAATGACAAAAAAACTTTAATTTTGTCGGCCAGTGTAATTGAACTTAATATTAATATCAATTACCTTTTTTTTGAAACCTAAATTATAGGTTTAAATTTCATACAAAGATAACATTTTTTCGACGCTCATTAATAATCTTGAAATCCCGTTAAAAATGTGACTTGGACAAAAAGCTGTTTTTATAGTCTAGTGTACTATTTCAGTAGTACAACTTTGTTCTGAACAGTTTTTTCATACAATTATAAATGTAAGATATTTAAATATTCCTTTCTAAATGTCGCACCCCTTGTATATGCTATATGCTAAACTTCTGTAAAATTGAGAAAGTATTACAATGAAACACATTAATATATAATAAATAATTTTATATGTTGGAAGATATAATTTTGAAACTATTTTGATCTGTTAGACTTCGAGGCTGGTGAAGATGGGGACGATAGTAGTGGTGGTGGCAATTCATGGAGAGAAGAACTTCAACGTCGTTATCAGCAAGAAAATGACTTCTTGGCAGAATTGCGGGCACGTAATGTTAATATGACACAAACACCATCGGCGACTCCATCCAGTGAACAAGAGCAAGAAAGAGGGGAGAGAGAGGAAGCAGATGGAGAAAAAGAGGAAGATAACGAATCCAACTGGACAGAACCAGTGAAGAGATGGGTCAATCGATAAGTTTATTAAAAGACATTTGTATGTACTTTAAAATGGCTTAGAAACTGCTATCTGAAACGCAAATAAATTATTATAGCACCATGAGTTATTTATGATGGGCATATATCTGGGTGTTAGTGTGAAATATTGTATATACAGGGAGGTCCGTTTAAATAAGAACACCTAAATATCTCTTCAGGTTATTGTGATGCAAAAAATATTGGTTACGTAATGTGCATGATGTCAATGAACCAAATATCTGGCACAAATATTTTTTTCCGAGGGTCATTTTTTTCGGAGTTGTCAAGGTCATCGATGTTTTTTGGTACATAACTACATTTTTTTTATTGCATCGTGTAATTGATCGAAAAATACGTTCAGATATGTATGATAACATGACCTTGAAATGACCTTGATCTTCGAAAATTGGCCTTCCGTTGCGTGATTCGTTAAAGTAAGGCTACCTAAATATATCTTCAGATTATTGTGATGCAAAAAATATTTGTTATGTAATGTGCATGGTGTCAATGGACCAAATATCTGGCAAGATTATTCGTTTCCGAAGGTCATTTTTTCGGAGTTATCAAGGTCATCGATGTTTTTTGATACATAACTACATTTTTTTTGTATTGCATCGTGTAACTGATCGAAAAATACATTTGGATATGTATAATAACTTGACCTTGAAATGACCTTGAGATGAAGCACCTGACCTAAAAGATCAAGGTCATTTCAAGGTCATGTTATTATACATATCTGAATATATTTTTCGACCATTTACACGATGCAATACAAAAAAAATTTAGTTATTTATCAAAAAACATTGATGACCTTGATAACTCCTGAAAAAATTACCTTCGGACACAAATATTCTTGCCAGATATTTGGTTCATTGACACCATGTACATTACGTAACAAATATTTTTTGCATCACAATAACCTGAAGATATATTTAGGTAGCCTTACTTTAACGAATCACGCAACGGAAGGCCATTTTTCGAAGATCAAGGTCATTTCAAGGTCATGTTATCATACATATCTGAACGTATTTTTCGATCAGTTACACGATGCAATAAAAAAAAAATGTAGTTATGTACCAAAAAACATCGATGACCTTGACAACTCCGAAAAAAATGACCTCGGAAAAAAATATTCGTGCCAGATATTTGGTCCATTGACACCATGCACATTACGTAACGAATATTTTTTGCATCACAATAATCTGAAGAGATATTTAGGTGTTCTTATTTAAAGACCTCCCTTATTTAAGGACCTCCCTGTATATATATAAATATATATATATATATATAATATTATATACATATATATATAAACATCATATTAGACTTTGGACAGTATTTAAAACTTACATTTTCAAAGCAATACTTTTAATCAAAAGAATTGTCAGTTCAGCGAATAAAATACATAAGTATCACCATATAAATTTTAAGAAAAACATGAAATTAATAACATTGTTTATGTAGATGAACTGAACTTTTTATCTGACATTTATACAGTATTTATAAAAACGCAAAGGTTGTTTTCGCTTCTAAAATTATTGTAATATTGGTAAGCACCTACACAATTTAATTATTGTCACATAAGTTAGATTTTTGTATAATGCAGGAATGTCGTTATTCCTACTTTCCTAAATTAAATGTAATAGTAATAAATGTAATACTGCAAATAGTTAACATGATCACATATAGCATCTATGGGCCTAAAGAGACGAGAACAGATATCGTAGTTAGATTAGACATAAAAAACAAACTTTGTTTACTTGTTTCTTAATAATTTATGTAACTTTCACACAAATTATATGAGAAAACATTAGTTTAAAGCTAGGTGCTCAATAATAAACTTTTAGTCTACAATGTGTAGGTATATGATAAAATAGAAACGAATTTTGCACAAGTCAAATATTTGACCAAACTTTGTATAAGGAGGTAAGTAAATGTAATTAACGGACTTTTTAAAGTATTGAATAAAAGGACTGTTAACGAAAGCTTAGTTACAGAAGCTCATGTTCTTTTATACATTCATACTGCTTAGATATCAACATTCAGTAATATGGGATATATATATATAAATACATTATTGAAATTTATGTTCAATAGGTGACACTGTTTTTTAATAATAAATATTTCGAAGCTACCGATTCGTATGTGAAACTTCCATTTTCTTTTTCTATTACTTATACTATTATTTGTATCCTACAAGTCACATTTATAAATGTACAAAGTATACTGTGTAATGATTATCAAATTTAAGAAACTTATCATGATAATCAATAGACTGCGAATGTTTATGCAATTTTCAATTTTCGCAGACAAATTTTAAGAATGAGGTACCAAATAAAATTCTATTTTCATTGGTGCTAACATTCGTAGATCCAAAATAAATAAAAATCGTACTAAATTCTGTTGAATTTAATACTCCAGCATTTTTTGACAATTTTTGTAAGCCATAAATGTATAAAGATCCGGATCCGCAATCTAATAATCAATTTTAAATACTATTTAAGTAAAAGTACTTAAAAGTATTTAAGTGAAAGTACCCATCACCGATATTTGTACCCTATTATTTGAAAGATAAAGAATATTCACGACTCGATAGCTTTGAGGTACATTATGTTACTGTTACATCATTACAAGGATAATGTATATATAAATATTACTGTTGATTATGTACCAAACACAAAATACTAATATATGTATGAGACTGTATTTCTTAGGCATTTCGATTACTATCTAAGTTTTTCCTGTTGGTTTGACATATTTATAGAAATCGCTATATTCGAATGCCTAAGTTGTACACCATAGCCACAATTGCATCGCATTTACAGCCGTACGTTGCATAATAATAATCTGTACCATATTTAAATTTTAGTTCCTAGATTATGTAATTAAATATTATTCAATAAATGACCATTGAATTGTAATTAATAAAAAGCGACGCATTTTGTAATATTTATGTAGCGCATAACATTCGAAAATATTCTGTGTATATATTATTCATATGATCACTTTTGTCTATATAAACATTTACAAGAATTGTGTAATAACAACATGATACAATTATTGAATAAAAAATAAAATAATAACTTGCAAAAATTTATAAACCAGATTTACCGAATCACTGTCTTTCATATTTTTTCCTTTAGTTAGAATGTTTATACCTATAAATATATATATATATATAGAATGTTCGACGTTCTATTGAGAAAAATATCGAAACTGTATAAATATATACATATAGGCTAGAAAATAAGACTTGAAACAATTGCCATTATAGAAGTTAACCGCAAATTCGATAATGGATAATTTCTTAAGTAACAGAGGTAATGATAAAATAAATTTCTTAAATTTCCGTTATTTCCATTAAAAAACTTTCTTTACAGGTAGAAAAAATAATAGTAAACGTGAATTGTACTTATTTAATTCTGCAATCACTTCCGTTCAAAACATAATACTTTCGAGACGAAATGTTCGAACGTTAGTTATAATTTGTCAACGCGACATTCAATCATTTTATGCTATTTCAGAATTAACTCACATACAGGAATTATGGATTGTCGACTGTGGACTCAAAGTATTATATATACTAGATTTCACGTAATCTGTAAGTTTCTATAATATAATATATTTCATTTGATTCAGGATATACCACCCTTCAAAAAAAATTGTCCATTGAAAAAGCTGTATTTGTACTCGAACGAAATATCTTGTATATCGAATCTGGATGCTTGTACATGTTTGACAGTTTTATATTTGTCAGGAAATAATATAGACAACCTCCAAGTAATGGTTTTTATTAGTTTTGAATGAAAAATATAGCAAACATGCATAATATAATATACATTTCTGTAATAAGATTACCTTTCGTTTATGTAGGGTTTAAGCAAATTACCCTGGTTGGAAGACCTTAACTTAGCCAACAATAAATTAAAAAGAATTGGTAAATGTTTTTCAAAGAGGTCACAGTTACTCTGTTTGAATTTGGCAGGAAACCAGTTGTGTTTTATAGAGGTATGTATAGTAATCATTGAATTGTATTTACATTCCAATCACAATTAACGACTTTTTTTAATTAAAAGGATGTAAGAAATTTGTCACAACTACGGAAATTAAAATCCTTAGTATTTACTGACCTATTGTATGGAGAATGTCCCATAGTAGCTCTTTGCAATTATCGGGCATACGTTATGTATTACCTTCCAAATATTAAGAAGCTAGACCATTACATTATATGTGAGAAGGAAAAACTATGGACTAATCAATTTTTCAAGTCTTGATCTTATTACTATTGTTGTTATACGTAATACATGTATAATAATGTTTGCATTCTTACAAAATTTACATGGTTTACTTTTAGAAAACAAATAAAATACCATAATGTATTGTTACATAAGCAATTAAGTGAATGCTTGAAATTGCTGAAAGATGATTATAAAGAATACAAGAAAGCAATGCTTTGTTTTAAGAATCAACTGTATGCAACTAATGTATTAGAGGTATACCATACAAGTATCAAGGGTATTGGTATGTTAAATAACTTTTATCTCCACGATAAGAATTCGTTTTGTTAATTATGGTATACCTTTTACATAGCATAAACAGAATTGTTTAGAGGAAAAAACCCATGACGAGTCACTAAACATAATATTAAAAATGAAGTTAATGAAAGAACGGTTTATAGAAAAGAAAAACATGAAAATGATACAATCTAAAGTAAAATAGATGCTTAATAATTTATATGTACAAAGACTTACCATAATATTTTACGTAAAACATTACATATCTATAATGATTATCATTTACTTATCAGATTCTGCAACAACAATTAGTGTATAATATAAACCATTGTGGAAATATAAATTTTATTGAGTACCACGCTACTCCTAAAAATACAATTATTCAATTATGTAAACAATTCTTAGAGGAATCTCTATGCACAGTCATAAAGAAGTATGTATAAATATTGTTTTATTATTAGGGACACATTGTGCAATAGATATAGTTTGTAGTTTTTTTTGTTTACAGTGACATAGGTATTACTAATTTGATATTATACAAAGTAACCGAAGTAACTAACAAGGAATTTGACGAATTAAATCATTGGAATGCCGATAATATGCAAATAAATGAGTCTAACGTAATTTTGAAAATTTTAACTTCCCCTGGAGTAACAAATATTCAAGCATGGCCTTTTAACTTCTTTAAAACCGGTTTACTTAACAATGTATTAATTAATTGTGCATGTTTGATATATATATATATATATATATATATTATAGATATATAGATATATTGGGTTGGAAAGAAAGTTCATAGCGTTTTCAAATTAAGAATCGAAGATAAAATTAAGGTATTTATTCACATGTTTATTCAATAACACGAGAAGTTACCTCGAAAATTGCAAAAAGTAATAGAACAGAATGGAAAATATGTTATTGAATAAATCTATGAATAAATATCTAGCTTTCAATTTTAATTTACAAACGCTACGAACTTTCGTTCCAACCCAATATACAGGGTGCGGCCGAATAACATGTACCAGCGGGCACGAGGTGGTTCCTTATGAAAAAATAAGAACAAAATATGGAATAAAATTTTTTCATTTAAAGCTTAGTTACCGAGAAAATCGAGTTTGAAAATCCTATTCGTACGTATGCTGTTTTTAAATTTTGTCATTGATCAAATAAAATGTTGTTCGTTAAAAGTCTTCTGTGTATTTTTCCTTGAACTCCGTAACTTTTAAATGCTGGGTAGACATTGTTTATAAACACGATACGCGTTATACGATGCTAGACGAATCGTAATTTAACCGTAACAGCATACGTACGAATAGGATTTTCAAACTCGATTTTCTCGAAAACTAAGCTTCAAATGAAAAAATTTTATTCCATATTTTGTTCTTATTTTTTTATAAGGAACCACCTCGTGCCCGCTAGTACATGTTATTCGGCCGCGCCCTGTATATAGTAACTTCAACTCATTTAAGATCCTTTTCAATTTGTAGAAAGAATTAACAGTAACAAATTGTTTGGCAGTAGCAGATTGTGCATGGTTAAATAAAATGTTAATATCCAGGAAAAATGGCGATATACTGAATTTACTTAATAACGTTGAAAGCCGGCGTGTTTGTATACTTATACAAACACCTATTTTCAACTGTTGTGAAAAGTAATAATTAATAATGCTATTCATTTTATTAGTTCTCATTTTACATGGTATACGCTTTTATATAGAACATATAGTGCTAATGATTGCCTACATACAAAACATAGGAATTACTGGAATAATGCAAACGAAACTTGCCAACAATTTGCTTTGAAAAATACAAATGTTAGAAATCCTATATTTGTAATAGAGTACGAATATACAGTATGCGAGTCGACAAATGTAATAATCTTTTTAAAAATAAAATTTTATATTCTACTGATAGCATTACGTATAACTATATATAACACGAGTTTTTTACATTTGTAGGGGAACAAATATAACAAATGTGTTGTTCCATGTATATTAGACAGCACTAAGTGTATATGTTTATCCAACTCCAACATTACAAAGTGTATTAACTCGAACGAAAATTTGAAAACATATGAACTTGTAGAAATATGTCTTTCAGGACAATGTATAAATTCAATAAGTATGAATTTGGATTTACCTAATATAAGAATATGTGATATATCTTTCAATTGTCTTCAAGAGTTTCCCAATTCAAACTTCATGAAGAATGTGATAAAATTGAATATTAGTTTTAATAATATACAATCAATACATATTACAGAAATTTTACCTCGATTGGAAGAACTAAACGTATCTTGGAACTGTATATCGAGTTGTCTTGAAAATATTGACATTTTTACAACTCGCACACCTAACATGCTAAAGTTAAAAATATGTAATAATCCCTTTGAAGATATTGATCCAGAATTTGTGGAAAATGTTCTATACACAAACATACCAAATCTACAATATATTAATGATAGTGCACGTGCCAATCTGCCTTTACCACAAAATTATTATCCATGTGCGATTAATATGTGCAGGCTGGGGCAAAATAATAAATTAATTTATTTTAAAGAGAAATTAATGAAAAATAAAGAAAAAAGTGATTTACCACTAACAAAAGCAAATATAAAATATGCAAAATATATGCACATATCGCAAGATTCGTTTGCAGCGTCGGATATTTTGGACAAGGCTTTGAAAATTCAGGAATTGTGTGCTACGTGTTGTTCATTGACTGTGCTTTATATTAAGATGCCTTTGAAACATCTAACCAAATTGAATCTTGGAAATAATTTCATTTCAGTGTTGAATGGGTTTAATCAAGAAAACTTTCCATCATTAAAATATTTTGATTTGACAGATAATTTAATAACAAGTTTAAAACCAATGGGTTTATTCTGCACTTTGCAAGAATTTTATTGTAGCAATAATAAAATAGAAAATCTATTGCAAATAGATAATGTCAAAACATGGCAGATGTTGCATGTTATAGATCTTACCAATAATCCGATACATAAAAAAGCATTATTATATAAAAAGTTCATTATATGTCATTTAAATAATATTGAAGTAGGTAAAATCATTCAATGTTCTTCCAAATACATGTTTAATTGTATATATGTATTTATATATATATATGCTGTAAATAATATAATTTTATTAGTAGTATATATCTGGAGAATCTATCCAACGTTCTGACATAATTGAAGTAAGATATATTTCTGACAGAAAATTAGACAACTATGTCTTACATACACTATACAGAACAGATCAATTAACAACTATTACACAATTGAGTGTAACTAATTGTTCTTTATCAAAGGTATATGTAATTTGTCATATCATAAAGTTAACTTTTATTATATTAAATGTTAATTAATTCTAGGTTGATCTCTCTGCCGATCTATTACCACAATTAGAAAGTTTGGACTTAAGTAAAAATCAATTAACTTTCTTGTGGGGTCTTGATTCCTTTCAGTATTTACATACATTATGCCTAAGTTACAATTGCCTTGAAACATTTGACAATAGCGACTACGAAAAAAGTCAAGGCACATATCCAAATTTGTGTACATTATTATTAGATCATAATTGTATCAAATCATTAATGAACATTAACGAAAAGTTTCCAGTCATTAAACACCTATTTCTAAATAACAATCACCTCCAACATATTGGTGGTAATAGTTTGTTTACAAAAATAACATCGTAAACTTCTCCATTTATTATTCATTTACATACATTTTATAGGTATAAATTATTGTTCAAGTTTAGTGTCTTTAATTTTGGATCATAACCAACTTGATACGTTAACCCTCGAAGATTTTATTGAGAACAATAATAATCTAAAATTCCTGTCTTTCGAGAACAATAAAATAAAATCATTGAAATTCACAAAACAATTCGAGAAATTGGAAAAACTCTATGCTGCGAATAACTGTTTAACGGTAAACATTGCTAAACAAATAAACATAAAAACACACTGTAATATATTCATTGTAATAATATCTTTTTTAGAATGATGATGAAATGCAACATTTGTGCTTATTGGAAAATTTAGTGGAATTAACATTTGAAGGAAATAATATCTTCACAGAAATGAACAAGGATAGAATGATTGCTCAGAACTTTGAATTGACGAATTCCGAAATTGTAAGAAGTTAGAATTGATTTTTAAGAAGACGGAATATTCATTTTGTACTTTACAATAATGTTGACTTCTGTTCATGTATCTCCATGTGTATAAAATTTAAGTGAATCGGTTCTTTAAACAGATTATTACGTATAAATGAATTTTATGTGAACTCTCTGCACGTATTTGTGTTACAGTTTATATAGTAAACATCAGCTATGTATATAGGTCCTAAGAACGTGTAAGTATTTACAGGTATTTATACTATACATATACTGTAGTAGTACAGTAATCGCTCGTTCGTTGTCTGGCATGGTGGGCAGGATCGTTGTCCAGTGCCTA
>CM052272.1:5825644-5866869 GCA_028455795.1 Lasioglossum marginatum
CACAGCAACATCTCCAAAAATTTAAATAATGTAGTCTCGAATCTGATGTCTTTAATGCTTCGTCCTGACCTGAACATTTCACTTATAAACTTTGATTCATTAAATAAACTGCCAACATTTTCTGTATTCCTTTGTGTAGTATACACCGCTGCAGCTTCCATAGTTGTTCGGAAGAAATTCTGGAAATAGCAAGAACTCGTTCCGTTCGCCGCAAAGCTGGTCAAAATTATTTTATAATAGGAAACAAGTCCACTGGTGTTGTTTTGTTACAAAATTACATTTTTCCTTTTGTTTGAACATTTCAGGTGTATTGCTAAATTAAAACAGTGTTTACATATAATAAATTTACTTTATTTAAAACTCCTCGTCACTACTTTTTTCGGCAGGTTCGGGGTCAGTAGCTCCTCTCGGTTCAGGAGGCAATAGTAATTGTATAGTTTTCTTTGAGAAAGGTTCCATCTTTTTCTTCGGCTTTCGTCTCATGCCAGTAAGGAAAGGATCAGATGTGAGGAATAACTTATTTAGAACGTCTAAATTACAGGCTTCCCGAGAACATTTGCTAGCATAATTTAAGCGATATGTCCGGAAATGCTTATTCCGAGCTTCCGCAGCTTCTTCTGACAACTGCCCAATAGGAAGCAGGGCATTTGACCCAACAATAATTGCATTTTTATATATTTCGAAAAATACCACTTGCTACGGAAAAAAAATTATAAAAAATACAACTGCGGTATTCCGCGGCTACTTTTCTAAGGATTATCTTCTACGATAAATATACTTCAGTTTGAATTGTATTTAAGTACTTAGATTAGAATTAGAAGTGTAACAAAATGCTTGCTATATGCATATACAATATTCAAACTAACAACATATATCTCTAGCACTTCTATGAGCTATAGCTACCTAAATTAAATATAATTATTGTAACTAAACATGTAGGAGTCATCAACATACTTGGTTCTGAAGAATCCATAGCACAATCTTCGTATATTTTCACTCAAACAAAAACTACGACAGTATTTCTGAGAGCAATTTACAATCCCAACGACAGAAAACACGACCACTGTAAGTAAACGATACCTTTCGATTCACGCTGCACGATGACGCGAAGGTCAGTGGCAAAAATACGGTTGTATTTTGATTCGCAAACCATTTAGGTACAGAAGGCAACTGCTATTATCGACTGATTGTAAATTGTACAAAATTGAATTTTGGCCAGCTTTTTGGTCAAAATGCTCCACTGTGCGCCGTTCGGCGCGCCGAAATGTTCGTCGAAATGCGCGGTTCGGCGCGCTGTTTAGGTCTGTACGAAGCCTAATGTTGAAATGTACCTCGTACATGAGAAACAAAATGAATCTATTATTTCACACAAGGAACGATCGGTTTAATTTCAGTTTGTTTATAAAACCGTTGTTTGTTTGTTCATGGTACCGTTCAATTTTTAAGACGTAAAGACGTGTTTTACTTGTGCTTTTCTCGTTTTTGAACAAATTCCGTCGATCTAATTTATATAAAGTGCAGTTTATTTTAATGCATAATCTAATATGTAAAATACCATTTTTTTAACGTAAGTACTAGTTGCAAGAAAAGTTTATTCGCAATATTCGGTATCTGTTGAAGAGACCGAAACATTTATTTTGGATACTGTTCAAAGGCAGAAGTGCATGTATTTAAAAAATCTGTAAACCGTGTCGTCCCATCGAATGACCTTCGGTCCATTGGTTCGTCGGGGAAAAGTTAGTCCTTTCGATCCTTCCGACATTAAAAGCATACCTGGCCCACCACAAAGTAAATAGCCTTCGTACCGATGCACTTTTCCTAGTGTTTAAACATGTGTTCCTGTACGAACCCTTGGGTGGTCTGCTGCGAGCACGTAGCCACAGAGGACCGTGCCATTTATACGTCCACATGTACAGTGACTCCCACTAATATTCGAACTTTTTTGAGAAGTTAGAGCAATTAGTTTACAACATGTTGTGAAAAGAAACTTGTTCAAAAATTGCAGTTGGTCGGAATTGTGTAGAAAATACTAAAAGTTGCATTTTACAACTTTTTAATGTGAGTCTGTGTTGATAATTTTAAAAATACGTTTTGTAGATCTGTGTCAATTATATGCATTATGAAAGTTTCATCGAAATCGGTTGATGCGGCAAAAAACGACAGACATTGAAAGATATAAGAATTCTTATATTTAATGCAGTTGGAGGTGAAAAACTGCAATTTTTACCATCTTTAGAAGCTTGTAGTTCATTGCAACGTCGACCGACTTTTGATAAGGTATTCAGAATATGTTTAATTAATACAGATCAACGAAACGTGTTTTCTAAATTTTCCATATAAGCACACATAAAAAAGTTGTAAGATAGAACTTTTAGTATTTTCGGCAATTCCGACTTGCAATTTTAAAAAAAAATTTTGGTCACGTCATGTAGTAAACCAATTGTTCTAACTTCTAACTAAAAAGACGATAACCTTTTTAAACCTTAGCATTCGAGTGGTGAATCAGAGTCGCCACTAAAAACTGCTATACTATTATTCAAAATATTGTTTAGATTATTAAATATGTTGGTATCTAATAGATGCGGATCTTTATGCAAAATAAAAATTGTGTGCATCGATTGCGAGAAATAGAAACTAAATTAATTGTTGTTTCTTCCCTTAATGATTTTAACAAAGGAGAATTCATATATATTGACATCTTCAATTTTGAAAATTTTTCAACAATTTTGGACTTGATCTACTCAATTTTGCCTTAGTCAATTTCTAAACTATTTAAGTGTTGTACGAGGTATTATATCAATTTTATATTCATACAAAGGAAAAAATTATTATAGAATAGAATTATTCTAGATCAGAAGAAATGTGTAATTTTTGCGTTAAAGTATAATAGCTCTGAGTGCAAAGGATTAATATTCGACCATACGATTTGAACATTTTTGAGAAGTTAGAACAATTCGTTTGCTGCGTAACGTGACAAAAATTTTTGAGGAAACTTGCAAGTAGTCGGAATTGCAGAGAAACTACTAAAAGTTGTATTTTGCAATCTTTTTACATTTGCTTATACGAACAATTTAGAAAATACGTTTCGTAGATCCGTATCAATTAAACATATACTGAAAACCTCATAAAAATCGGTCGACATTGCAATGAACTACAAACGTTAAAAGATGGTCAAAATTCCAGTTTTCACGGTTTTCGATGTCTAATTGCAATAAATCTACGAATTCTTACATCTTTCAATGCCTGTCGTTTTTTTCCCGTATCAACCGATCTCGATGAAATTTTCACAATGCATATAATTAAATTTTCTACTTGAATTGCAACAAACTGGAGTGAAATAGAAATTAATTTTCTTTCTTAATATGTTTAGCAGATTTAAAATAGTATAATAGAATTCTCAAATTTTTGTAATGTGTTTGCTACTTTAACATACACCTACTCATTTTTGTCATAAATGCATAAAATCCGCTGTCTACATATATTTGATACAGATCTGCGAAACTTCAATATAGTCCCACAAGAGAAAGTTGTACAATGCAACTTTTTGTATTTTCGATACAATTCCAACCAATTTCAATTTTTGAAAAAAATTTCTTTTGACGACATGTAGTAAACTAATTGCTCTATCTTCTCAAGAAAGATCAAGTCGTATGGTCCAATATTTAAAAAGTTGTCGCTTTTTCGAGAACGTCCAAATATTAATGGGAGTCAGATACGTTGGAATTAGAGAGAAAGACCACAAGCCTCTCGCATACTTCGAGGCCTGTACTAGCGAGCACTGAGCACACGGATGTATTTGTCTGTATAGAGGGGTTGCCTTAGTGAACGTATATGTATAACCTTATGGCAAGCCTCCATACCATTATATCATAAAGGTAGCAACCCCCCGTTCGGCCTCCTCTTTCTCCACTGGCAACGGCAGCGACAAGCGGCAAACTACTTCGACCAACCCATAGAATGTCGACGCCATGTCTGCTTCGTGTGCCTCTCTTTATTACCTCCGATATCTCTGTCGAACGACGGACTCTTGAGAACATTCATTTCACGCAGAGTTGTGTTGAATTACAATTGAATTACTTGACGAATTATAATTAGAAAGTAATTCAATTGCATTGTGTTCAATTATTTCGTAATTCGCAATTCAGTCGCTTCATTCAATTAAATTATAATGTAATTTGTAATTCTGCTCTCATTCATTTAATACTAAAACTACCGAGCACCGAAAGCGATTAAGATGTTCGAGCTGATAAAAATGACAAGGCTCTATTTATTTAGATTCCGTGCAATTTTTCTTGCAATATGTGCTTGGATGAAGAAATTTATCGAATCATTTTCCATGGAAGCAACGTCATAATTTCAATAATTACAAAATTAACAATGTAAGACCGGTCACACATTTGACCGGCAATGGTAGGTTTAGTGTTAAATTACAATGTACTGTAGGACCTCGACTAATCGGCTTGATCGGGAGACAAACAGCCCGGATAAATTAAGGCCCGATGGATAATCGAAACCCGAGGAAATAATTAAAATGTACATTATATTCCAAAATAAATTTTTTATTTTTGAAAATTGATTTCTCTTCATAATATAATCATATTTAAACGCATATTTGTTTATAATCGGGATCCGGTTAATCGAGGTCCTACTGTAATTCGTTTTTACAATTGAAATACAATTACAAAGTACAGTGTAATTATGAATTATAAATAAGAAGAATAAGTGGTGGAAAAAGAAAAAGATTAGTATCAGTGATGAACATGGTACACTATTTATAAATTCATATTGTGTGATAAAAAATAAACTTGTTTATTACGTTCGTTCCCGAAAAGAAATATAAATTGTCGGAAGACATAGGAGAAAATTACTACAGAAAAAGAAGCAACACTATTTAATAGGAAAGATCTAACAAAAGAACATTCGTCATGTGGCACTAATCACTTACGCTTTTAAGTTTTAAATTAGTTTGTTTAATGAGAACACTCTTTGTTCAAATATCTTATCACTAAGATTGCTGCATGTTCGAAGGTTGGTCATCGTCGCGCGCATACGAAAACATCCTCATAAACATAAACATAAGATTAAGTTGTCTGTGAATGCGAAACGGAAGAAACACGGAGAGAAATGAAAGATATTTTTCACATTAAGACAGTAATGTACACATTGAGGAATTTACATCATAATCAATTACATTGTATTTCGATTACAATCATGATTCGCGTAATTAGCAATTAAATTAAGTGAAAGGTTCGAATTATGTAATTCAAATACTGTGTATACAGGGTGTCCCACATAAATGGGAATACCTAAATATCTTTCGTATTTACAGTCCTATCAGAAAACTTCAGAGGACAAAGTGACACTATTGCAAGGGGCAAATATAATGGCGAAGAAAAAAATTTTTTATGTCGTGTTTTTTAATGAAATTTCAAGGTCACCGATGTTTTTTTTAAATGGAATGAGGTATTTTTTAATACATCAATCGATGCTGCTGGACATTCGTTATAAAAATACTAACCTATGTATGTTGAAAAGTTAGTAGTTCAGGAGATATTTCAATTTAAATAACTCTAAAATATCATTACTGTCGTACTAAGACGTTACACTAGTAAGTATACGCTAACGTCTTAGTACGACAGTAATGGTATTCTAGAGTTATATAAATTGAAATATCTCTTGAACTACTAACTTTTCGACATACATAGGTTAGTACTTTTTTATAACGAATGTCCAGCAGCATTGATTGATGTATTAAAAAATACCTCGTTCCATTTAAAAAAACATCGGTGACCTTGAAATTTCATTAAAAAACACGACATAAAAAATTTTTTTCTTCGCCATTATATTTGCCCCCTGCAATAGTGTCACTTTGTCCTCTGAAGTTTTCTGATAGGACTGTAAATACGAAAGATATTTAGGTGTTCCCATTTATGTGGGACACCCTGTATAAAATACAATGTAATTTAGTTACAATTTATTTAAATTAGCACAACTCTGTACTTAACTCCTTGCCGTACCATTTTCTTTACAATTACAGTGGTTAAAATGTCTTTATTCTAAAAAATGTCGTAGAAGAGAAAATATTGTTTGTATGGCTACATTTATTTGAATGCTTAAATATTGATCATAAACGAATCAAATTTTATTTCACTTAAAAAGTAAGCGTCGCATCCATATTTGCTGGAATTCGTTTAAATTCTTTATGACGAGTGTGACACGTTAAAATACAAGGGGCAAGGGATTAAGTATTTGTGCCGGTAATCCATTCTGATATAGTAGACTTCTTTTCAAGAGAAGATGCTCTTCCACTACCACTTTCCTGCAAATGTGGACATTATAGAAATGGCAACTTGGTTCTAAGATTCAATGAATGAATTAACGAACGACTTTCGTCACCTTTCTTCATGCCATTAATTCTTAACACTTTGCACTCCGAATTATTTTTCAATTTTCTTGCCAACAACTCCCTACCATTTTAATTGTTTCATTTGAAATTTGCTTCAAACGACAGTTCCTTGACTGCTGCTTATTTTAAACAATTTTGTTTACCACTTATATTAAATGTTATTCAAACTTTGTTGTAATTTATTTTTGTTTTTAACTAAAAAACAGAACGATTAAATAAATAAAGGAAGAATCAAATACATATAAAAACCCATTTTATTTATATTTCTCTTTCTCTGATGTCAAGTCACACTCTACAAAGGAATGCAAAGGGTTAATGATTGCCGAACACTAATCCAAATTACCATTTAGAATTTCAATAAAAATGGTTTTATTCAGTGTATTTCTGGTGGCCAATGATTTTGGTTGAAAATACCCATTTTTGTGTTGTTTTTTATCTATTGACGGAAATAATGTTACTATATATATAAACTGATTGTTTCAAAAATTTTGCACTTTTCTAAGTATTTTAAGAAATTAATGGGCCGGAAGAAGAAGCAAATGTTTTAACATATACAGTTTTGTGAATGATGAAACGATTAGAATTTAAATCGAGCAGCATAAGTACATTCGCATTTGTATGTTATAATTAGACTGCGAATCTTTATGCAATTATAGCTTTCGAAAATTTTCATAAAATGCTAGGATATGAAATACGACAGAATTTGGTACAATTCTAATCTATTTCAGATCTAAAAAGGTTACTACCGCGGAAAATAAGATTTTGATTCTGGTTTCTTAAAATTTATCTACAAAAATTGCAAGTTGCATAAACATCCGGACAATCTAGTTATAATGTCCACTATACAATAATTCGTGATTGAATCATTGGGAGTCATCGAATCATTCTTCTTAAAATTATTTGTGTTACACAATTTGACATGGCTATTTGAATGAATCATAATGATTTTTTTTTAATTATATACTGATAAATTAAAAGCCATCTGTTGACGATCATTACTGACAACGTTCGCGTGTAAAATGAATCGCTGTTAAAATTATCAAAGGGGAAAAACATACGTCTACTTCAATTTATACAAAGGTTGAGCTGAACGTAATTAAACGCTTTTAACTGATGTTTATTGCACTTTTTCTTAAAATGAAACATTACAAAATTATGCTCACACACACACACACACACACACACACACACGCATTAATTATTTTATTCTTTTAGAGTTTATTGGATAATTTGAAAATTAACGAGAATCACAGACGAATAAGTCTACGAGATAATAATACTCCAATATGATAAGTTATAAAATCCATAAATAAACCCATAAGTATCTAAAACGTTCAATGTTTTACTCATGTTTGTGGCCGTGCATGGATACACTATTTAAAAATGAGGCTCGTGTTTATGACGAAAGTCTTACAAAACAAACTTCTAAAGAGACTTCTAGAAATATTAAGGATAGTAAATATTAAGGTTTTAGTATTTATACAGTATTTATATGTATATAGTATCCGTGTTAGGACCTCGCATTGTGTATACAAACATTTAATATGCGAAAAAATTATTTCTTTCTTGTTTATTGAATATATGAGAGTTTTATAGCTTGTGTACGCTCAATTTTGTGAGTAACTCTATGTACAGGGTGTAAAGAAATGTTTAGCCTTGGCTGCCGTAGGCGTATTCTACATCTTCGAATCGATAAAGATCTGTAACAAAAGTTGTCGCAAAATTGCTCTCGACCTTGAATTAGAAAGTCAAATCTTTTTTATTGCATTGTATTCCACGCGTCATGGGGATAAAAAGTGACAAAGAAATTATGGGTCAAAACTCCACCGTTACAAGAACTGTAGAAGAATTAAAAATTCAACTAGAGAATACGCCTTTCAACATTTACGACATATGTATACCAAATTTACACATCAGCGAATTATAAACAGTATTCCAAATATAATAGATTAGAGACATGTTTGCAAAACAATGGTAATTATATCGAAGCTGGCATTCAAATTCGGCTATTAACCCCTTGCCGTATTTTAACGAGTCATACTCGTCATGAAGAATTTTACCGAAGTCTATAGAGGTGTGTGGGACCGGGACGGGACGTGAACGGGAACGATCTTCGTGATCGGGACGGGATCTTGAAACTTTCGGGTATTCCCGAATATGTTCGGGATTTCTTAAAATGCTGGGATTCAAAAACGTGTCTTGTTTTCTTGAATATGACCATAGTGTTAGATTTATCTAAATGAAACATCAAGTTATATTTTTATAGAAAGCAGGTAACGTTATGGGACCTGGACAGAAATTTACGTTGTCTGTAGAGGATTTTGAAAATATAGTTTGTAATAAGTAACCATGGCAAATGTACGCGTGACTTTTCTTTACACGATATTTCGAAAAACGAAATTATATAGAAGACTCTTGTAGCATAGATAAAGACTAGAAAACAATATTAACCCTTTGCACTCGGAACTATTTTAACTAGAAAATTAAACATTTCTTCCGATCTAGAATATTTCCATTCCCTATGATTTTTGAAATTTTATGGATATGAAATTGTTATAATAATTCATGCAATACCTAAATGTTTAGTAATTGGTTAGATACCGATATATTTAATAATGGAAACAATATTTTGAATAATGGTACAGCAATTTTTAATGGTGCCTCAGAGTGGACAACCGAGTGCAAAGGGTTAAAAGATTTCGTACAGTATCAGCAATCCCGAAAAAATTCACGGGAAACCCGAACATTTTCGGGATCCCGTCCCGACATGATACGAGTCTTCTCATCCCGTTCCCGGCATCGGGATTCGGGAATTCCCGGGTTCCCGCATACCTCTAGAAGTCTAACAAATATGAATGTTACGCCTTTCTTTCTAAATGAAATGGAATTTGATTCGTTTTCAATGAATATTTAAAATAAATGTAGCCATACAAAGAATATAAATTTTCTTTTCCCTTCTACGACATTTTTCGGGATAAAGATATTTTAATCACTGCAACTGTAAAGAAAATGATACGGCAAGGAGTTAAGAAATATTAAGCAAAATGGATCGGTTCTTCAGCGTAGAAGAAGAAATAGAAGA
Source organism: Lasioglossum marginatum (assembly GCA_028455795.1). Taxonomy (NCBI): domain Eukaryota; kingdom Metazoa; phylum Arthropoda; class Insecta; order Hymenoptera; family Halictidae; genus Lasioglossum; species Lasioglossum marginatum. The sequence goes on from CM052272.1 coordinate 5,835,133, forward strand.
TGAACATCTCTCAAGACTTGGAAGGTAATATTGATTATGTTAGACTTCTGAAAAACAGCATATAAACAACAACACTAACTACTTGTTTTATTAGAAATGTAAACAATTTTTGAGAACATAAGTAGCACCAATAATGAGATTTCTCTATGTAAGGAAAAGCCGAGCCGTTGTAAGGAAAAGTCGTATTTATTTGTATTAAGAACGCACGGATAACCATTCGTTGACAGACGTGTTTGTCGCGGTTGCTCGTTTCGATCTGATCTTCTTTTCGCGATCGTAACTCTACTGTTAATTACGATTCTTTGTTATTACGAATTCAGTCATATATAGGGCTGCCTATTAACACGCACACATACAATACACACATACATCATCCGTACTTTAACCCTATATCTATTACTTTTTTATGAGAACTATCGAGTTTTGACCGATGGTTCCTTTGACACTTTTTATCCGCATGAGGTCCAGGACAATTTGGCGCCTATTTCTTTTACAGATCTTCATCGGTTCGAAGATGTAGAATACGCCTACGCCAGTCAAGACCAAATATTTCTTTACACCTTGTACATAGATGGCGACGCAAACGTGTATCTACACTACAAGATTGTGACGATTATGTTTTAGAGCTTGTTTGAAATGAAATCAGCATTCCGAACGGTTTCCGTGCCTCGTGCCTCTGATTTGCTTCGAATTTCGAAAAATTCCTGCTATCCGTTCTACCGCAAAACTACGACCACTGGCAGATTAGGCGCGCTTATCCGACCCTCGTATTCTTATTCGTCATTATGTAAAAATGCTAATCCTCTTTGTCGGACCTGACAGGCTTTCAACCTGATCACAATCGCTTTGTATCCCGGTGGGTGTTGTTTATCATTTGCAGGTATGTACCACGGCGTCCGAAATACGCGGATGACGTTCTCTTCCGACGGGACGGTAAATGCTGGCCATCCCATCACCATCGGGAAATAAACTCGCGTAAACGCTTTTTATGGCGAAAAGTCAATTCTTCAAGTTTAATGTATTGAAACAGTTTTTTTCCTATCAACTGACAACCCTTTAGAACACCCAAATCTAAAATAATTTCCATCTCAGATGATTCTGTGATGAGATACAGCGTTCTAAAGACAAAATCATATAATTCAAAGTAAAATTGAACATGTACTATACCAATTTAGAATATCAGAATACGGATTTTAATGGTAGTCTTGTATGTATTACGAGGTGCACTTCAAGTACATAATCCAGTTTTTACCATTTTTTAATCCATATACAAACTTTTAACAATTCAAACTTTTTGAAAGTTTTTAAAAAAGTGCCTACATATGCTTGACATGAGGATTGTTTTATATGAAAATTTAGTCATCAAAGAAAGGGAATATATAGGTTTTAGCTGCTAATGCCTGCACGTTTTAATTTTATACAGATTTTAAGAACTAGACGCACGAGATATTCAACTATTATACATACATATTCTTCACTTTTGGACAACATGGAGAACTAGAATCAGAATATTCAGTATATTATTATTTCTTGTGACAATTTAGCTATATTAGGTATACTAAATGCATTTTAATTCAATATGAACGTATTCTTAATTTTGGCCACAAAAAGCGTGTTTCCGAACCCCATTGAGAGCATTGTTAACACAATATTTCAAATATCCTTAATCATCCGACAAAAAATGTTTCCAACAAAAGTTAATCAGTATTCACTTTTCTACAAATGTGAATATAAATAATTTTTTTTATAAAAATTGAAGGCCATCTCAATTTTTTAAATGTTAACATGTATTTTTTACTTTACAATATTCTAACTGGTATTGATAAGAATTCAACGACCTATAACAACATAACATTAAACCTTGAAATAATGTTAGAATAGTTTTAGTCACAAAAAGCGTGCTCCTGGCCCACTGTGCGTTGCTGCGCGCGCTTTAATACGAGAAATATTACGTCATATCAGGGATGAGAGTGAGATAATAAAGCAATCATTGCACATTTTTCTCTGTCTGGTGTCCCAGTGCTTTTCACGTTCTTCCTCGTGCTTGACGAGGTACATTTATGCATAATAAATACCTACAATAAGTTTAATGGACAGAGTGTCCCAAAAATGTAGTACTTCCTTGAAAGGACTGATTCCTCAGGTCATTTGAAGTATCTTTTTTCTTTGCGAAAATGTTTTCCACGCCTGTGTTTAGGAGTTATTAACGAAAAACACGGACCAATCAGAGCGCGGCTACAGCAGACGGACTCCGGCTCGGCCAATGTCAACGCCACGTTCGGCGGGACTTGTCACCGAGTCAGAATCAGTTCGCTATAGCTGCGCTCTGATTGGTCCGCATTTTTCCTTAATAACTCCTTAACAAAGCCATGAAAACATTTTCGCAAAGGAAAAAAGTTACTTCAGATGATCTCAGGAATCACTCCTTTTTCAAGGTTTTCCGACATTTTTCGGAACATACATACATTGTATTGTATGTACGTATGCGGAACATTACCGAATAATCAGTTATTATTTCGATAATAAGCATATTTATTGTTACTTCATGTTGAAGATCACGCATCAATTATTTCATTGTGTATTTATTGTTTTTATGCACCAAGTAAATTATTATTATCATTTTAAGAGATAATTTATTCCTGAGTATAAATCCTTCAATTTTTAATTTCATTAAATAAAATTAATTTTCAATCAATAAAAATATTATATAAAATTATTTAATATATAAATTTCATATTTATAATTACACGTTACCGACCGATGATTATTGCATAATTTTGAAAAATCTATGGTACATGGCTAAACATCTTTTAATGGAACCTTCAACAGCAACAGCAATTTTCATTGTGAAATAACAAGTCACCTTCAATAACGTCATCTAATACTTTCATTTAAGATTGCAATGTGAAAGAAAATTTCTATGCTTTCTTTTGCTACAGCACAATTATTGAAAATCCTATTAATACGCTTCCGGTAGATAAAGTGTTAAACTTCCGTGTTTTTCGTTAATAACTTGGTGCAAAGCGAAATCACCTCTTTCAAGGAAGTATAACATTTTTGGGATATATAATAAATTTTATGATTTCGGCGCAAGGTTCGATCATTTATAGAAAAACAGCAAATGTGCAATTAGTTAAACATGCTTCTCGACGTTTCGATCCTTATGTGGATCATTCTCAAAGAGACATTTTTTGCGTCTGAAAAATATTAATATTCGTTTAAATGTTATCTCTATTGTCACAGCAAGTATGTGTGTTTTTTTATTTCTTTTTTTCATTGGATTTACACGGCTGTGCTACAATATTTGTTCAAAGTATATTATACATATATTATTTTTCAGACGCAAAAAATGTCTCTTTGAGAATGATCCACATAAGGATCGAAACGTCGAGAAACATGTTTAATTAATTGCACATTTGCTGTTTTTCTATAAATGATCGAACCTTGCGCCGGAATCATAAAATTTATTATATATTTAAATTTCGATCGAGAAGAATTCACCTTTATTTTTGGGATATCCTGTATTTAACTGATCATTTAAAATCAATGATTTTGAATTACATAACTGGAAATTACAAGCATTTGTGATTGTTAATTTCATCTGTATCAAGCCGGTAAGCATGTACTTATGCAATGAAATTGTATTAATTATTAGAGTTGATTACTGTACATGCCAATGAAGGTGTATTAAAGAAAACAGATATTGTAAAATATTTTTACTTTTAAAAGAGGAAGGCAAAATTAATATTATATCTGTTAACCCTCTCTCTCTCTCTCTCTCATCTACTATTGCGTAGGAAATACTTTTCTAAACATCTCACAAATTGTTGCAAACTTCATGAGTGAAATTTTGGATCAGGTCGACTACATGACATGATATGAAATGTATTGTTCTTATACAATATTGTTACGTTAAATTGTCATTTTAAGAAAACGAAAGTGACAACGCTACAGCCAAAAGATGCAAAAAAATGTTGAAGAAATAAATGTTACTTTGAAAATTATGTAAAAATAACATAGTAGTACTCAAATATGGAATTGTTTAACTTGAATTCTTAGCAACAAAAACTAAAAATAAGAATAAGCTACGAAAAATTTAAAAATGAAAATCTTCGAAGAATTTTCAAGAGCGAAGTTTTTATACAAAAGTCAAGATTCAATTTTAATGAAAAATTCTTTCGCGCTATTACCATTAATTATAATTATCTTTTTGTTTGAAGAAACTTCCGATGTGCATTACTGCGATCAATAAATTGTGGATCTTCATGCATTTATATCAAAATTAACTAAATTAAATGTCAATATATGATTTCTCTTCTATTAAAATCATTAAGGGAAGAAATAACATTCGATTTAATTTCCATTTCTTGCAATCGATGCAGACAATTTTTATTTTGCTTTAGATCCGCAGTCTAGCGATCAAATTGTTGACGCTGATTTTTTATCGAATTAACAGTATTAAATATAATATAATGTCGTATTCGTGCTTCATTTTCACGGCTTGAGAAATGATCCGTATACCGATTACGTTGGAGCACGCTGAAAAAGTTACGGGTAATATTATGTAAAGTTGGCCGGAAATTTGAGAATCCATCTGGTTGTTATAAAATGCGCATCGGACGTAAAAGCGGATGGTGCGAAATTAGGTTGCTACCCTTGTCTTCTACACTCCGATTATCATAGTCAAAAACATGATCTCCGCCTTACGACCAGGCTTTTATTATTCGTGAAATTATTCCTGAAGTGTTGTCGTAGTCCAGAAGAAATTAATATCCGTAATGTGTTGAATTTAACAATGTTATCTAATAAACCTTAATCAACGCGATTGTTACAATCATTCGTTTAGAGTTCAGACGACAAACTTTATTCATTATAACGCGTTACCACAGTGTAAAACAAAAAAAAACTCAAAAACAAAAATAACAGTTATTCTAAGATTTTCTACGATAAAAATAATCGATAAAAAGTTAATTTTTCAATTTCAGAATTGCAACAAACTGGAGTGGAGTGAAAGTCTGTCTTTCTTAATAGTAATGATAATAATAATATTCATTTTTGTCATAAATGCATAAAATCTGCTGTCCAGTTGCGAGTGATCGAAACGAATTTCTCTCAACAATAACGTTTACCGACAAGAGAAAAAATTTTCGGTCACTTATAATTCTTACTTGCAACAAATACGATTTTAGTCGCCGAAATACTTGCTCTCCCATGACTTTTTTCTTTTTGGTTATAAGTAGACTGCGAAACTTTATGCAAAATAAAAATTGTTTGCATCAACTGCAACAAACAAGGGCCAAGTGAAAACTTCTTTCATTCTTTAATAACGTTCATAAGCTGCAATTAATACATTGATGTTCCTAAATTTTTAAAATCCGTCCACTCTTTTAAATTGCAACTACCCATTTTTGTCATAAATGCATAAAATCCGCAGTCTACTTATAACAATTATGGTCCCTGATTATACTATTTATAATTTTAAGTAACCACGTTGGGTAACGACGGGCAAAAAGGATTTTTCCTTTAACCGGTTCGCAACAAAATTCCACAAATATAAATGCTATTCATGTACGACAATGTACGTTTAGTTGAAATTGTACACTATTTCTTGGTGCCGATATTTAACCTGTATTTAAAATATTTAAAATACTTCTATGCCTTTTAGCAAATAGCAGGCAGTCTTTTAGTTAATTTTAGGCAGTGTGGTTGCGGAAGAAATTCTAGAGCAGGGCGTTAATAAGTGTCTGCGACATGATTAAAATTAAACAAAGGAACTTGGAAGCTAGGATTGACAATATGCCTACGTAAGTTGTTCGGAGATTCGAAATTACTAAACGAGAAAACGTGCATATTATCAAAAATGAATTCTGGTATTGTCTAGATTTACCACAGACAGTCGATGAAAAGAATGCTTCTTCAGACTTTTATAAAATAATTAATTAGAATACGACAGAGATTCAAAGTTAAATAATTACGCAAGTTACAGATACGATTTGTATGTTTCGTCCAAAAAAATACGTGAAATTCTTTTCAATACGAAACGGCCGGCGGTAAATATTTTGCTGCATTTTTATCACGCCATAATCAATAAACAGACGAAAAAGAATAGAAGAATACACAGTCTCCTTCCGAGAAGCCGACGAATATGACGCGGGACCGTCGGACCTCCCGTCAAGAATTCTCTATCTCCGATTATAAAACAAAGGAGAGAAAAAGGAGAAAACAAGAATCGTGCCATACAGAATCGCGATGTAAAAAGAACAACGTGGACAATCGTTGTCGCGTCACATCTCCCGGTGCGTGTGTTCGGGAACCTGTCCCAACCCAAAAAAAGGTGTCAAATTGAAATAATTGTGTACGCATAGCGCCGTGAACACAACCGTTCGAATCCATCGTTCACGTGGAAACCATCTCACTGCCTCATGGATTAAAAATTACGCTATACAATAATACTGTACATTAAACGACCGACCACCTTCGGCTTGGATCGCTGCTAATTTCTTCTCCCGACGAGTACTTGCTTGCGTAATTCTTTTCTCGTTATCGAGATCGTCCATAGACCAGCTCGGTTACTACTCCCTCGAGAGTTTCTCTCGAGTAGTACAGAAAGAAGGAAACAAAAGAAGAAAGGAGGAAAAGAAAAACGAAACGTAAAGAGCTGCTAGCTTGTCAGTTCCGGACGATTCATAAAAACGAACGGTGACAGGAGGTGACAATTATTCGAATGAGGGGGTAACACGGCTGCCTTCCATCTTTCTTTTTCGTTGTAGACCGTCCTTCGTCATCTGTCCGTCTCTGTTTGGTATAGCTGAGTGGCCGAGCGAGTTGCCGTTGGCTCCTCTCATTCTAATTAATGAGCGACCTGTGTGCGTCCAACGGACGAAGCGAGACGACTAGGGTGAACACCGGCAGCAGGACAAAGAGGGGAAGAAGAATAGAGACGGGGGAAACACGAGCGAAAGAGATACGGAACAGGCCGGCCAACCACGTGACCACCGGGCGGGGGTGGCAAGCGACATTTCGCATGCTCAGAACTCTACAGGCTGTAGCGTATCGCACGCCGAGCTGAGCCGATACCCTCCGCAGGGAAACAATAGTGCCTGGCGGCTGCGTCCGTGAGAGACGAGAGAGAATCCGTCAGAAAGCCTCGACGAACGAAAAGCGCCGCGTACCGAACCTTTTTCTCGTCGAGACAGGTCGAGCGTTGTTCGATTCGATTCGTCGGTACGAAACGAAACGAGACGAGAGGAGACGAGACGAAACAGGACGCGACGGGACGAGACGAAACACGAGAGGAAACGAAACGGGACGAGACCGGACGAAACGAGACGTGAACGCGCATTTCACCCTTCGCGACGGGCAACACGCAGGGAGAAAACACGGGATACCTTTCCAAAAACACAATTGTTGATCTACATTCTGCCATTCATCAAGTTCGTTGCCAGCCTCTTCCTTCGGTCTGACAAGTGGTTCCTCGAGTTTTCGTCGATTGATTTTCCTCCCCCACTTTTTTCTCTTCTGTCTTGGGTGTCGTTAGGGTCATAACGATCAGTGACAGAGTATCCGCCGGTGGTCACGATGATCTCGTGGTTGTGGAAAGTGCGAGAAAAGTGAGAGATAGTGTGCTCGAACACCGTCAAGTGCGTCTTCTACACGCACTCAATCACGAGCCAAACGACACGAGGAGGGATGATGATGTTGCTATCGGAAGGACACCAGCTACTGCTTCCTTGATCCACGAATACTTCTACCGAAACATCCTCGTTTGATCCAACACCGGACACAAGGTTTGAACTTTGAACGAATATTTTATTTGTTCGACGCTATCGACCGTCCAACTCTGATTATTTTCAACATTCAAACACGAACTCATCCCGATGAACGAGTGGAGAGCTTGTAGTCTAAAGCAACGAATAGACTGCGGATCTTTATGCAAAATAAAAATTGTTTAAATCGATTGCAAGAAACAGAAACTAAACTGAATGTTATTTCTTCAATTTTTAATATTTTTCAATAGTTTCGTATTTCATCTACTCAATTTTGCTATAAATGTATCAAGATCCGCAAGTCCAGCAACGAACGATCGACCGTTTTAATGCCAGAGACACCGTATCGAAATATTTGATGAGAAAAAGTCGCTAATTCAATGAAATAAAATTTCTCGAAAACCACCACGTGGGAAGCATGATGTATCGCATCGTACGGGTTCGTGCGAGTATTTGTGCGTTCCTTAAATTATGTATTAGATGTGCAGGAGTCACGCATGCTACGCGGACGTGGTTCGGTGCGCGCGCGCGCACGTGCACACACGTGTAAAAGTCATTATCAATTGAGCATGCGTAACTTATGCATCTCATTCGGTTCGTTACCAGTAATGTATTTTAATTGGTTGGCCGCTGTGCAGCGCTAAGTAACATGTACATACATACATTGTATGTTCCCGCTAGAAAACTGGCCGCGGCGTAATAAGACAGCTCCGCTGGCGAGAACACCGGGCAATTAATACGTACAGCGGGTGACGGAACGACGCGCGAAGAGTTCCGTCAGATCTAACACCGTCGAAGCAAAAATGATTTCGGTCGTAACCGATCGTGAAGAAGAAAATATTTTGAACAAAGCGAGCGGGAGTTCTCGCGATTTCCATGGCCGCGACGGATGGGAACGGTTACCAGAGCCGTCAGGGCGTTCCGGGCGAGAATCTTTTGTCTTGACCCGCAGTGTAACCATCCCTCTTCTTATTTTTCTTTTTCCTCCTTTCAAATGTAAGCTGACCGTGCTCCGTGGGACACGGAGTGTCGTGCACGGTGACTAGGTACCTACGTTGCACGTATAACGCCGTGTCGCACCGGCAACGGCAACGCATTCCTCTCGTTTCGTTGCATTTCTTTGACGGCTGATGGATGGCCGGATAACAGCAACCTAAGCAACTTGCCTGCGATAAACACTCCGCTGCACGTTTTGTTTAGATAAGCCGAATGCCTTTCGTCTTTCTTCTCCGGGACCTCTACTCCTCGGGAAAGTAAATAATAACGTAATTTCGAATAACGTGCCCTTTGAATAGTCGCACCGAAAGGACGCGTAACTTTCTGCAGAGACGGATGAATTTATTATCTGAATACGGAGTTTCGGGTAACGAGTCAGCGATAAGAAACTAGTCCAGTTTTGATTCATGAGAATTTCTATCTGAAGTGTTGGCCGGCGACTCGGCGACTCTCGCAATTAGACGAAGCCCCAGCAATTTTTGCTAATAAAACGTACACTGACGATGCCAGATATTCGTCTGAGTTTTCATCTTTCAATCTGCTGGCATTTCGTAAATCGTAGACGAACTTGATACACTCTGTTAGCGCAGAAAGTCACTGATAACGTGTGTTAACAATTCACTGTTAAGATGGGCGAGACGACAGTCAGCGTATTCAAATGTGCAGGGCATCCGAAAAATGTTATGCTTCCTTGAAAGGGGTGATTCCTGATGTCTAGACTGCGGATCTTTATGCAAAATAAAAATTGTCGGCATAAGTAAGAATCTATTCGTTTCTTTAATAGATTTATTAAATTGTAAGGAATGTGTCGACATTCCAAAATTCTTGTAATCTTTTTGATGTTTGCAATTACAACAATTTATTTTTGACATAGATGCATAAAATCCGCAGTCAACTACTGATGTCATTTGAAGTAACTTTTTCGTTTGCGAAAGTGCTCTCCGCGGCTTTTTCAACCCTTAGCAGTTTAACACTCGAGTGGTGATTCTGAGGCGCCACTAAAAATTGCAGTACCATTATTTAAAATATTCTTTACATTGTAAATATGTTCCTTCTATCGATCGTATTTGCTGTTAATAAATGTTAAATGATTTCGGCGCAACGGTTCATTAACAATTTTGCTAATTCTCAAACGAAATCAACGTTTCGATCCTAGTTTGGATCCTTTTCAAGATTTATTTGAATTGCGTCTGTAAAGTAAATATGTTGTAATAATTTCAAAAGAATTATGGTTGAGTATACTGAATATTGATCATGAAATCTCACTCACTTGCTTTGGGGAAAATAAATTTATAATAAATGTACAACGCACGTATTACGTAAATTTGAAAAACACACTATGGTTTAAGAACACACTATGGTTTTTCAAATTTATCGCCTTATATCGATCTATATAACCTAGATCGTGTTCAACACGTTCCTACATTAGTGTCTCGACAGCAAGCATGTCAGACGCACGTAATACGCGCGCTGTACATTTATTATAAATTTATTTTCCCCGAAGCAAGTGAGTGAGGTTTCATGATCAATATTCAGTATACTCAACCATAATTCTTTTGAAATTATTACAACATATTTACTTTACAGACGCAATTCAAATAAATCTTGAAAAGGATCCAAACTAGGATCGAAACGTTGATTTCGTTTGAGAATTAGCAAAATTGCTTTATAATTAGTAATAAACGATCGAACCGTTGCGCCGAAATCATTTAACATTTATTCTTTACATTATCAGATATGTTCGTATCTAATCAATTACTAAACGTTTAAGTATTTTATGAGGTACTATATCAATATCATATCCACCAAATTTAAAAAATCATAGAGAATAGAAACATTCTGGGTCGGAAGAAATGTTTAATTTTCGAGTTAAAATAGCGCCGAGTGCAAAGGGTTTCTCCAGTGAACAATTCAATTTTTGAATATTACATAGAGGGCATGAGAATTATATGTTCACAATTACTGATCATAATTAAAACAAAATTCTACTTCTCCCTTAGTCAGTTCATTAAAACTTTGAAGTTACTGGACACAAATTAAACCGCAATTCTGGTGGAAGCTTTCTCACCTGATAAAGTTATCTTACAGGATAAAGCTATCCTTCGCACGAATGTTAATTGTATTTTTATCAGTTTTTCATCATTGAGACCCGTCGCCGAACCGCAATCCGTCCATTGTAGCCGTATTGTGATTAGTCCACGTTTTTCTTTAATAAATCCTTAAAAAAAGACCGCGGAGAACATTTGCGCAAAGCAAAAAGTTACTGCAAATGACCCCAGGAACGGCCCCTTTCAAGGAGGTACAACATTTTTGGGGTACCCTGTATATGAAACATTGCTCGTGTCATTCTTACTGTAGGATCCTTGACGATGTTGCTAAATTTTAAACTGTATCTGTAATTTTATAAACATTTCAGTTGAGAAGAATTTTACAGTGTTTTAACTTAACGGGATTAGTGCTTTGGACTTTTGAAGCATTTGAAAGAAATGACTTGTGTTGTAATCTCTCTCATCACTGAAGGAAATTAAAATGCAACAATGTTTGTTTGCAATAAATTCGAACTATTAAGAAACAGTGATTTGAACAGTGAATTGAAATTGAACAAAGTACGATAGAACGGTAAATGCGACATATTCGAAGTATGTATGTATTTGCTTTTTTTCTCAGTGAAATTTCAAGAGAATTTCAGGTTCGAAGTATTTTCTTATTGAATATCAAATCTCATTAGTTTCTAATTACAGAGAAACCAGCCAACATGCAAACATATTTTTTATGTAATGCAGATGGAATAGATATGTACATACATATATTATACATTTTCTGTGTATAACAACTAGTATAGCCACGAAGGCATTATAGAAAGGCACATCGAACGGACGCCGTCAAATCGTATATTTAAACAAAAGTGTTGAGTTTTGGTGCACATTCAGTAATGCTTTGCGTCTTATAAATGTCACTAAACCAAAGAGAGCGTTGCTGTCGCCTTCCGGTTCCGACTGTGCACATGTATAAACTATGAAAGGTTAAGAGTGCTATACAGATTTTGCACTCCAAATACACTCGTTGGAAATCAATTTCAACCTTGTACAAATAAAGCATTTTTAAGTAAGTTTTTATAAAAAGAATCAAATGTAAATTAATTGTTAAGAAATTAAAAATTTTATTGCAAAGATGTAGATACGTGAAATACTTATTTAAAAGTAATTAACAATTCATTAAGTTTGTAATGTATGACAACTGTGTGTAGATAAGTATATTCATTGTAGCCATTTTCTGATTAATCAATTTTTAAAATGAAAGTACAAATACATACAAAGACTCCCATGAGTATTTTCGTACCCTTACAATTTTACACTTTAAATTATTGTTATTTCGTAACAATGCAGGTTACGGTATTCTTATGAAGGGGATTGTATACTAGAATATCTAAGCTTTCAAATTCATATAAACTTTATTGTAAAAAAAAAACTGTCAATATAACAAAAATGTAATTTTTGGTACATTACGACGAAATTAGCCTCACAAGAGTATTCGTACCCATACAATATCACGACAATATTATAACAACTTATACAGTATTACAACTAGTATTTGGTTGGACCTCCTTTAGATCTTACGTTACGTGCTAAGAGTGAGAAGAATTTAGATTTTGATCTTAAAATAATTACAACAAATATGATGGCGAGTTACAACAAAGTGGATAGCGCGAAAATATTCCTCGTGCTTAAATACCTATGTATACCAATTTTCATAGCGATAGGTTCAACGGTATATTTCTTTTTCTTTTATTAATATCTTTATTGCTATTAAGAGTAACAACAAAAATATAAACGGCTTGAATCCAGTCGGATCCATTAGCCACATATACATGCGTAACTTATATCTATATCTAAATGACAATTAAACTTACTTGCTATATGTTGCACTTTTTCCTATATATGTATATTTATCTTATACTTTAATATCATTTGCATCACAGTATTCCTTAAGTATTTTTAACAATCTAGTCTTTGGTTCGCTTAAAAAATAACTTACATCTACCTGGGATTTTATGTTAACTTTTCTCAATTTTTCAATAAAGTCTTGTCTTTTCGTATAGTGGACATTCCCATAATATATGGTTCACACTTTCTATAGGGCCTCCACAATCACATTCTGCGCTTTCTATTATACCTTTTCTAACTAATGATTCTTTAGTATTATAATGATTTGATCTTAATCTGCAAACTCTTACAATTACATCTCTTGGCATTTTTCTTTTGTGAAACCATGGTTTTTTTCTTGTTTCATAATATCTTTCATAATAAATTTTCAAAGGTATAGAAGTTGATGTATTGCAGCGCCATCTACAGTGGCGAGTTAGAACAAATTGAATAGCGTAAGAACCTTCCCCATGAAGAAATACATATATGTGCCAAGTTTCATGTTGATCGGTCAAACAGATTCGAAGTCTATTAATCATATACATATATATATACAAACACCCTTTTTGTATATATATATTTTTATATATATTTTTATATATATAGATAATACTTTGTAAACGATTAGGCATATTCTGAACTAATTTTTTTGTGCATTCTGGCTCAATATTACTCCAGATTTCCATAATCTTTTATTTTAGCGTTTCTTTGTTTGTTATTTCAAAATTTCGCATTCTCCTTTCCACTTCAGCTCATAGATGCTCTATAGGGTTTATGTCTGGACTTTGGGGTGGTGTTACTAAGACGTGTGGCGTGTTATATAAGACCCATTGCTTTACAACATAAGCGGCGTGTTTGGGATCATTATCATGTTGGCAGTAGTAATTATCTTCAAGCTGCAATTTAACTGTACGCGATGTCAAATGATTCCGTAAAATGTTCAGATAATACATTTTGTTCATAATCCCTTCTATAAAAACTAAATCGCCGATGCCATTAGCAGCCATACAGACCCTATACCATGACAGAGCCTCCTCCGTGCTTAAGGATGTTCTGGAGGTAATATAAAAACGCAATAAAATTTTTGAAAATTTGACAAGATATAATTCTTACTAAATTGATGCTAATTACCAAAGTTTGGGTTCGATTCACTGCACCGTTTAAGAATTATAGCAACTTAAAGTTTGCGCATTTTAACACGTCTTCTTATGGAGAATTCATAAAATTCCATTTCAAACCCTATTTAAACCTTGAAAAAACGCAACTAGAAACTCCAGTTTTTTTTTATATGTAGTAAAAATTATGTAATTAATTATGTTCAAAATTTATTAGGATTCACTAAACAGTTACAGAGCAAAAAAATTATAAACTGTTACAAAATGTTAAATTTATCGTGTTGTCTCTCACTAGCATGGAAGTGCGACAAGTATAGACCACTGAATATAGCTACAGAGAGTACAGTATTCGCAAAAGTTTAATGCAAAATATACTCGTGAATGGCTTTCATTGCCAATATATTGATGGATTTCGAATTTCTTGTAGTTTCGTCTCCCATTGTACCTCCAGAACATCCTTAAACGTACCTTTCAAATTTTTTAATTCGTACTCAGAATTTGCAGTCCTCCATACCATAGTGCGTCCGTCAGAGTTAAACACATTAAATTTACTTCCATCTGAAAATACTACTCGTTCCCAAAAGTTAAAATCTTTATCAATATATTTTTTCGCAAATTGCAATCGCTTTATTCGATTTTTCTTATTAATGAAGGGCTTTTTCCTACCATGAAAATTTTGTCTTCGCAAAATTCTTCTGCAAGTTTCTGCAGATACTTGCTTATTAAAGTTTTGTAAGACAAATGTTACCAATTTTGGGACACTTATCCTTGGATTTTTCTTTACTTCTCTAATAATTGCTTTCTCTTCTCGAGTCGTCAGCTTTCTCGGACCTCCTTTGCGTTGTTTATTTATAACGTCCCCAGTTGTTTTAATATTTTTTATTACATACTGTATTTACTCCGATTAACTAAATTCGCAATTTGCACATAAGATTTGCCTTTCGTATGTATAATTTATAAATTACTTTCCTCTCAGCTATTGATACTTCACTACTTTTTCGCCCCATTTTAGACAAGTCCCATGGAAATCACCGACACAAATTTCCCCGACACGGTTTTCACCGACAACATTTCACCGACTCCAGATTTGACCGACAATAACTTTGGCCGACAACACCTTTAACCGAAAACGACTTTGATCGACAACGATTTTGACCGACAACGAATTTGATCGACAACGAATTTGTCCGGCAACGATTTTAGCCGACGACAGTAATAACCAACAGTAACATAATACTGTCGTCGACTAAAGTCGTTGCCGGTCAAAATCGTTGCCGGACAAATTCGTGGTCGGCCAAATTCGTTGTCGGTCAAAATCGTTGTCGATTAAAGTCGTTTTCGGTTAAAGGCGTTGTCGGCCAAAGTTATTGTCGGTCAAATCTGGAGTCGGTGAAATGTTATCGGTGAAAACCGGGTCGGGGAAATTTGTATCGGTGATTTCCATGGGACCCAAATTTTTACGGTTTCGGGAAAGTCTTGAAGTGGGAGCGGAACAAGGAAGGGCTATCCCAAATACCGCTCCAATTCCTATTGCAATTCGGTTAGTGAATAACTAGATTTAACGATTAGTGTACAATTAGGTGTAACAATTAGTATTATAATTAGGTTAACACTAGGTTTACGGGACCCGTTAAAATGACGGCTTCTAATATTCTTAATGTGCGATTATTGAGATTGTAAAGATGTTTCCCTGAGGAATTATTTACCAAATTTATTTCTTTTGGAATACATTATTGGAGAAATGGCCAAAAATTTGGATAGACACATTCTTGTTATGTTTATACAATAATGTGAAATAGTTATTTCTAGAGCTCCGTAAACCTAGTGTTAAATTCGTCTGTATTCTATAAATTGTAGAAAGCTCAACTGTTGTATGAGAAAACAGGGTCAATTCGATGTACACAATATAAAAAAGATTACATAGAATGAAAATGATCTTGGTTGAAAGAAATGTTTTCATTTTCGAATTAAAATTGCTTCGAGTGCAAAGGGTTAATACGTAATATATCCAAATGAAATATAAAAATTTGATTTGATGTACATACTACCCCTACCAAAAATTATTCGATCAAACAAATCAAGCGTCTATCATTGTAAGTATTCATATTGACAATATATATGAAAAATATTTCCATTAACGATCGAGCCAAATGCAATGTTGCAGCTCATTATATACGAAGAAAATATTAATGTAAAAGCGTTTGTTTTTTTATATTGTGCAAGATGAGGAAATTAGACATTGATTTAAGAAAGAGTTAGATAATCATCCCTACTGCATTCTAGTAATATTTTTGGGCAATATCTATAGTCTTCATCGTCATAAATATTAACCCCTTGCCGTGTCATTTTCTTTACATACAGCGATTAAAAGGTCTTTATCCCCAAAAATGTTGTAGAAGAGAAAAGAAAATTTATATTTTTTGTATGGCTACATTTATTTTAATGCGTAGATATTGATTACAAACTAATCAAATTTGATTACAAACTAATCAAATTTGATTACAAACTAATCAAAGATTACAAACTAATCAAAAAGGCGTAACATTCATATTTATTAGGCTTTGTATAAAATCTTCATGACGAGTGTGACTCGTTAAAATACGGCTTAAAGGGGTTAAAAAGTGTTCTAATGCTAAAAAAAGTGCCCCCAAACTCCAAACCAAATTAATTTTTGGACACATCATTCGATATGCCTCCCAAAGAAAATCATCCGTGACAAGTTTCAAATCGGTACCCCTACTACTAGGATAGTTATAGGGTGAGCACGGTTTAATGAATTATGCTCTATTTCTTCTGTTCTGCTCAACAAAAAGTTACGAAAAAATTCATAAACATTCTACCTAATAGCACACATGACAGCGAATTATTTCAGAATTTTTTGTTGCAGAATCGATGTTTAAAAAGATCCGGAAGCATAAAATTGCCGAATTTATGTTGAAGTTTTTGAAGCACCACGTTTATATTATTATGTTAGTTGTGTCTCATCGTGATTGTTAATGTGTATTTTTTTCAGATTTTCATATTCGCATTTGATCAAATGTTTTTTGACAGGGAAAGTACTTACTAGACCTCGCGCGAGAATCTTATAATGTTTTCTACATCACATTTATTCGTTGGTATCACTCAAATCACATACTATCCGTTTTTTACTCAAGGTGGATTGTAATTAAGTGCTTAGTTGAGTTGAGTTCGTTGTTTCAGGTTGCTTAACTTTGCATTTTAACCTGTTTGTGCACTTTTTTTCTCCGTTTGCTGTCTCATATCGACGACTGCATCAGTTTTTCGAATGTAGAAATACAATGACCGGCATAATAAAGTGACCATCCTATATTGTATATAGAATATCTTAAAACTAATGTTTTTAATGAAAAAGGATCCTATTATTGGGATTTTTTGAAAGGTTTATTGTCACACCAAAGGTTTGTTACTAAAATTAAAAGAGTATTTGCAATAACAAGAACTTATAACTTTATTTTATCAAAACAAGCATTTTCATATATGACAAAAAAATGTGACAACTTTATAAATCTCAATTTATTCTTGAAAGAAAATTAAATTTAATATTTAGTATGGCCTCCTTTGACCTTAATGACTGCCGCCAACCGTCTAGGCATGCTTTCGACCAGATTGTGTAGATGATTAGGATCGAGACTTGCATACCTTTTTGCAAATGTGAGTCGCTTTTTTTTATTTCTCTTATTGATCAAGGGACGCTTACGTGAGAAACGGCTCTGTACCTCTGTTTCCCTCAGCTTCCTGCGCACTGTCCGGTCGGAAATGGACAGATTGAGTGATTCACAAATATTCCTGGCAGTTGTCTTCGGATCTTCACCATTCGTATGATGTTTGCATCATCATGCCAATTTGTACTGCGCGTTCTAGCTCTTCCAGACCGATCAGCCACTGTTTCGGTGTTCAGAAATTTTTTATAAAGTTTCTGGATAGCGCTTTTGCTGACTTCATATTTCTGAGCGATCTTCCGTTGCGAAACACCGCGTTTACAATCTTTGATAATCAGGTTTCGGACCTGATATGAAATTTGTCGACCGGTCATATTCACTACTTTTCTATTACTACTATGTACTTTTCTAGTACTACTGCGCTTTGTTCGACATGTAAAAAAGGAACTGTTAATCACAGGTCGTCGTGTTGGTTACACTTTACGTGCATACATCGTATTTACTCATCGCGATTAAACGAAGACGCTATAAATTCTAAGGCGGTCACTTTTTTTTGTCATATATGAAAATGCTTATTTTGTTAAAATAAAGTTATAAGTTCTTGTTATTGCAAATACTCTTTCAATTTTGATAACAAACCTTTGGTGTGACAATAAACCTTTCAAAAAAGCCCAAAAAAGATAATAGGATCCTTTTTCAATAAAAACATCAGTTTTAAGATATCCTGTATACGATATAGGATGGTCACTTTATTATGCCGGTCACTGTAAACTTTCACTGGTTTATTGAGACTTGAGACAATGCGTTGTAAAATTAAAAAAAAAGAATTTTATGTATTTCGATTGTGGAAGTTGGGTGAAGTTGACGTACGGATTTCTTGTTAAACAACCAACAAGTTTACATCTACTACAAAGTTTGAAAAGTGGTTAGTTGTGCATATTGAAATAAAATAATGAAAAAGTCAGTAAATATGAATCTGTTATTCACACATATGTATGTTATACCGACATACGTTATAAATAGACTGCGGATCTTTATGCATTTATAGCAAAACTGAGTAAATGAAATTCAAAAATGTTAAAATATTTTAAAAATTGATGTCAATATATAATTTCTCGTCTTCTAAAATCATTTAGGGAAGAAATAACATTCTATTTAGTTTCTATTTCTTGCAATTTATGTTGACAATTTTTACTTTGTATAAAGATGCACAGTCTAGTTATAAATATTTATTTATACATACATATAATGTATTGCCAAAAATTATGTAATCTCATAACATTATATAACGTTATAATGTTATAAATTTACCATCTTTGTCTTAGTTGTGTAGGGTCGACTCATCTCGTACAGCTTTCTTATAATTTATTAATAGTCTCAATTGGAATTTTTCCTTGTTCTGGCCGTAATATCTTAACCAGTTAGATTAGTAAACAGTTTAGTTGCATTTTTTGGTTGACTTTTTCTTTGTGTTTCGTCCAAAAAATTCCAAACCGTTCAATAATATTTAAACCAGAACTGTGAGTTGGCTAACTCATAATTCCTTTACCACATCTTCCAGTAAATACGGAAAGAATAGGTCATTTTTTATAGAATACGTCATTATTTTATATGGTACAACGACATTAGTAAAAAGCATGCATAATGGAGAAAGACTTATTCAAGTAAGAAACAAAATGTGGTGATCTAAGCAGTATGCACAATACTGTATGTTTGCATAATAAATGCAAGCAATTATTATATGATAAATGCAGTTAGATGTTCTCTATTTGCACATTATATTTCATTATGATACTTGAGTTTTCCCTTCAGTTTGAATCCGCATTCCACTTCCAAGGAGTTAAATAGTGGAATATCGTACTACTGAGCGTTAGCGGATGGCAGAAACTCGTACCAATGTTGAATTGGGATGGTTTCTTCGTTCCAGAAACGTTCAATCCAAATTTTCACTTTCGATCGTCTTTTGCGTTAGTTGTGTTAATTTTAGATTAATGACTCATTCGCGTGTTCCTCGGGTCAGTACATAACGCATCTATTGTGTTCATCTAATCTAATTGTTGCATTTCTGTCGGTTGTTTAGAGCTATAACCAAAGGGTCACATAGTAGGGTCATATAACTTGTAAAATATTACAAAATTGATCAGTCTGTAACTACGCTCCATATGCAGTGTATAAAGGAAAATACAGTCAGTGTAAAAAGTATTCGTACACCCTTTAAAAACGAATAACTTTTTTTCAAATTGGACCAAACAGCTCGAGCTTTTTTGAGATGTTAGAAAGATTAATTTACTAGGTAATGCGTCAGTAATTTTTTATTTAAATAGCGGTTATTGGTCGCGATTGCCAAGACAAAAGTAGAGGTCACAACTTTTTAATTTGTTATCTGTGTCTGTAATGAAAATTTAGAATTTCCCCTATTCTTAAATAAAGTATCTATGAAATTTTTCTCTATATGCGTTAGCTTGAAGAGAGAGTAATTAGTAATTATTATAATATAGAAAAGAACTAATCATAAGTAAAATGGATAAAATCGATCAAATTCATTCAAGAACTGAACTAGTATGCTTCATGGATAACGTTCTCGTAATGATTTCACTCGTTGATTGCCGATGGGAACGGAGAGAACAAAAGCGATTTTTACTGGTTCCGGTTGAAGGAAAAGGGTTTACGTTCGCGCCGGGTTCATTATTGTCTGCCAATTGCGAGTCGAAGAGGTGGAGTGACCGGATGGGTAGGCGTATACCAGGAACCTTCGAGAGCAGCCAATGAAACCTCCTTTCACGATGTTTTACATTATGTATTCTTTATGTTGCCAAGTCACTATCTGCCTGTGCTCCGCCCTTATCCACGCATATACAGAGCAACTCGCCTGTTCTGCACTATTCAACGTTCAGCGAAGAATCAAGATGTTGCGTTTAGACGCTTTCACACCGATCATATTGTGATGGTGGACTATTTGCCAGATCACATTCCAATTTATACAGGGTGTTTCGTCTAAAACAGGCCACCCAAATATCTCCTCTATCTCTGATAATACAAAAAATGTTTCTAACGTAATCTAAATGGTTTCAAAAGACGAATCAGATGGAAGAATCGTTTTTTATGAATTGTAATTTTTTAATCATTTTTTCAAGGTCACTCGTGTTTTTTTACATATATACACACATTTTTTGTTGTTGTATGTTATAGCAAACATTATTGTGTATTCATCCATGTTTAATAGCACGACCTTGAAATGACCGTGAACTCTAAAATTTTTCGTTGAGAACACGTGTTGCAATACGGGAAAAGTGTACTGGACACCCATCGTGATATAAAAAACGATTCTTCCATCTGATTCGTCTTTTGAAACCATTTAGATCACGTTAGAAACATTTTTTGTATTATCAGAGATAGAGGAGATATTTAGGTGGCCTGTTTTAGACGAAACACCCTGTATATTAAGGGAGTAGACTCGTTTTCAGAATTGCAAGGGCGCGGGATGCGTCTTCTCATTTCTCGATAATGCAAAGATGGGGTTTTTCAGTAGTCAAAAGCGCTAGATAAAAGATCAATTTCTATTTTTACGTTTTACGTAATGTGCATTATTCGGAAGCACATAGCTGCGCATGTAGCTAGTTTCAAATTACGCCTCGTAAACGTAAAAATAGGACTTTTTAGGACGATCGCGGCCTAGATCTTTTATCTAGCGCTTTTGACTACTGAAAAACCCCGTCTTCGTATTATCGAGAAATGAGAAGGCGCATCCCGCACCCTTGCAATTCTGGAAATGTCTACCCCCTTAAGAGACCGATTTATCTACCATGCGTTCTTTAGTTTGACTATACGCTCAATGGTGTTCGGGTCAAAAATGACCCGATCCGTGGAACACATATTTTTTATTTCATATTGAAAGCAGAGAACTAAGGAAAGAGGAATAACTAGTAAAGTTTTCATTTGAGGCAAACACGAAATCTTACGTAAACATAACATAAGAAGAATAGCACAATCAGTAGATACTTCCTCGTGTCAGAAAGTGGGTCGTTATGGACGGACATCACTTTGAACATTTATAATTAGATAGGAGCAGGGGCCAAGTAAAGGGGGCTGCAAATTGAAGCTGCACATTTTTTTCTTAAATGCATAAAAATCCGCAATTTATAACTGTTTACCAATAAATAGTAAATGTTCGCATCTGGTTTCAAATCTGAAGATCGTGATTCTCCGGCATACATAGTTAAATGTACAGTGAACCGCGAAAGTATTTGGACGCACTTCAAAACAGTATAACTTTTTTATGATCGGACCAAACGGCCTTACTCTTTTTGAGCAATTAGAGCAATTAGAAAAAATTGCAATTGCTAAGAATTACATGAGAAAGTAAAAAAGGCACCGTAATGAAAATTTAAAATATGCGTTTTGTAGATGTATGTTAGTTATACACATGCTGAAAATTTCATCGAAATCGGAAGACGCAGAAAAAAATGACACGCATCAAAAGATGTAAGAATCTGTGAATTTTAAGCCGAAACTGGCCAAAAGTCGCGAAAAACTTTCGCGATTTTCACCACATTTAACCACTTGTACCTCTATGTTATTCGATTTTGATGAAATTTTCGGCATGTGTATAACATAGATCTACTAAACATATATTTTAAATTTTCATTGAGGCCCCAAATGAAAAAGTTTTGAAAAATGCTTCTTTTATTTTTGCATGCAACCTTGTAAATTGTAATTTTTGGAAAATCTTTTTGCAGATCATTTAGTAACCCAATGCTTCTAATTGCTTACAAAATATCAGGTCGCTTGGTACAATTATAAAAAAGTTATACTATTTTAAAGGGCGTTCAAATACTTTCGTGATTCACTGTATTTGAATTTCATCCGCTACAAGATGCAATAGGAAAAATCACACATTTTGCAGATTAAAAAAGAAATACCAGTGACATTGAAAAAAGAAAGAGAAAACTGGGCTGACAAAAAGAAGTTTATTTTTCATGACGACACTCCTTCATTGAAGCCATTCAAATTGTGCCATGAACAATTCTCATGTAACGAAAAATCTAGGAGATATTTAACTGCGACACCCTGTATACTACTAGTTAATCTCTATTACTTGTATCCCTATCTTCACTCTGGCTTCGCGAGATATTTTATAGTGTATAAATACATACAGTGAACCGGATTAATATTCGGACGCTTTAAAAAAGACGATAACTTTTTTAATATTGTACTACACGATTTGAACTTTTTTGGGATTTGCATATGCATATGTACGGTGGGAGTACAAAGTATTTATATACCTTCTAAAAACGAATTACTTTTTTAAAATTGGACTGAACAACTTGAGTTTCTTCGGAATGTTAGAAGGATTAGTTCACTACGTAATATGTAAATAATTTTTATTTTAATTGCTGTTGGTTGAAGTTGAAATTGCGAAAAAAAGAGTAAAGGTCTCAATTCTTAACTTTTTTATCTGTGCCTGCAATGAAAATTTAAAAGATGTATTTTGTAGATCTAACAAGAAGTACGAGCTGCTCTTTACTTTGACGGACTCAAAATTTCTGCCTTTTTCCAATAAATTATGATGTATTTGGTATGTCATTCAGTAGATTTGTATCCAGCGCGGCTTCAGTCGAAGTTTCAATCCTCTAGGATCGATAGTTCAGGATTTATGGTTGCTTAAAGTTGAGCTTTTTCGGTATTTTTGACAGGTAAGGGCGCCGCCATATTGGCTTGTAGTGGCGATCGCGCGTCGCTTACCGAGCAGAACCGCTAGATGACAGCACGGGCACGCGTTAATGCTGATAAAGAAAGTAGGCATTGCGATTGTTGTTGAATTTTAGAAAAACATGGCCACGATGTTGCGTTTTAACATAGACATGTAGAGATAGACCGCGCTGCCTGTACGAAGCGCTGAAGCTCATAATGGCGGCGCGCGAGAGAGAGAGCATTAGCCGGTTCACGTCAATTAGAAAGAGAGCGCTATGGACTCCGGCTAATGTCCTCTCTCTCACTCTTTGTACCGCGCTTAGACTATATACAGGGTGTCCCGAAACGAGCTAGACACCCGCTGGCACGTTCCGCGCGGCGAGCCGGCAGGCGAGCGTTGGCTTCTAGCTCGCGGGCGTCTAGCTCGCGCTCTGATTGGTCCGTGTTTTTCGTTAATAACTCCTAAACAAAGCCGCAGACGCCATTTTTGCTTTGGAAAATGTCGCTTCAAATGACCCAAGGAACCTCCCATTTCCGGCTGTCGCTATCGTTTTGGGACACCCTGTATACCTATAGACCCGGCACAAATAATTTTCCCCTCAGCAAAGATAAAGTACACTGTGACGTCACATTTTCAAAAGATGTATAAGCTATGTTCATCGACAGTGCCTCAGCTTAGTTTATAGTATACGGAAAGAATGGACAGGATAATTTCAAAGAATTTGGCGTTGTATCATGAAATAATCAATTATAAACTGTATTTGAGATACAGATGTTTATTCTATATGTTTTATTAAGGTATTACAGTAGTATATATGGTCTAAGGTTGCCATATCAGCCATTTTGAAATTATCTTAAGACTTATCTTTTGACGTCACATTGTACTTTATCTTTGCCGAGCTGCATTCTCGATTTTCCTATACACATACTATACCTATGCCGGGTCTATAGGTATCTTAGACCATATATACCTATAGACCCGGCATAGGTATAGTATGTGTATAGGAAAACCGAGAATGCAGCTCGGCAAAGATAAAGTACACTGTGATGTCAAAAGATAAATCTTAAGATAATTTCAAAATGGCTGACACGGCAACCTTAGACCATATATACTACTGTAATATCTTAATAAAACATATAGAATAAACATCTGTATCTCAAATACAGTTTATAATTGATTATTTCATGATACAATGCTAAATTCTTTGAAATTATCCTGTCCATTCTTTCCGTATACTGTGTACCTACGCGCATGTGCACCCGCTGATCCCCCTCACCCCCCTATAAGTAATAAGCTGGGGCACTGTCGATGAGCATAGCTTATACATCTTTTGAAAATGTGACGTCACAGTGTACTTTATCTTTGCCGAGGGGAAAATTATCTGTGCCGGGTCTATAGGTATATATGGTCTAATATAGGTATATATGGTCTAAGGTACCGCGCGCCACCATTGTGGGCTTCAACTTCAACTCGCCCATAAGACGGCGCAGTCTATCTCTATATGTCTATACGTTTTAACGTCTCTGGGTTAGGTTTGAGTTAGGTTCCTGTAAATGTTTTCCACGATATTTCCTTTCAAACATCTGAGATATTTTCTCTATGTTAGCGATATTACTGTGTGTCCGTGCTGCCATTTAGCGGTTCTGCTCGGCAAACGGCGCGCGATCGCCACTACAAACCAATATGGCGGCGCCCTTACCTGTCAAAAATACCGAAATATGCTCAACTTTAAGCAACCATAAATCCTGAACCATTGTTCCTAGAGAATTAAAACTTTCACTGAAGCCGCGCTGGGTACAAATCTACTGAATTGCATACCAAATACATCATAATTTATTGGAAAAAAGCAGAAATTTTGAGTCCGTCAAGGTAAAGTTTACCCGAAGTATGTTATACATACACTAACGAGCATAACTGATTCAACACACTTTAAATCAGAATAACTTTATTATGAATGAACCAAACGACTTCAATTTCTCTGTAAGGCTAGAAGAATTAGTTTAGTAAATGATGTCTAAAAAATATTTTGAGAAAATGCATTTGGTCGGAATTGTAAATTTGGTCGAAAATAGTAAAAATTGATTTTTACTACTTTTTTAGCTGGGCCAATAACAAAAATTTAAAAGATGTGTTTGGTCAACTCGTATAAATTATATACGCTCTGAAAATTTCATTGAAATTGGTTAATTGGTTTACCAGCTATAAACGATCAAAAGATGTAAAAAGGCCGAAAATCTTGAAAAATTGCGATTTTTACCACTTTTGATCATTTATATATATAATATATAACATATAATATAATATAATTCCTAAATCCATACTAGAGTAGGCTGTGGTAGTACACATTGTGTACTTATTATTATGTAGTACAGCTAATTTTCGAAAATAAAAAATCTTAATGTGTAGCACATTTACTTAATAGAGTCTATTTCGTCTATATCTATTTCATTTATTACCATACTATTAGAACATTTTAATAGTATCACATCTAAATTTTTACAAAATCATATGTATTGTATTGTATACATACAGAGTGGAAATTATAAAGCGTTACAGTCGAAAATCTCCGAAAATATTGATTATACGCAAAAATGTTTCAGATGAAAGTTGTTCAATACCGAGGGGGACATCATGTGATGGAACTTTTATTTTTCCCGGTGAACACACCAAGGTGAGATGAAGGTCAACTTTCTTTCTTTAAATGGAATGATACGTTTCTTTATCCACCATCAAATAGTGCGTTTCAAGACGAATTCAATGACCTATGACTCAAGTTCATTCAAGGTCAAACTTGTAGTGAAGTTTTTGATGTGACAGTCCTCGTTTTGGTGTGAAAGTTCGAAGGCACGAAGTAAAGTACAAATAAAGCGATTACACCTTTTCTGCATTTCCTTGCAGACCTTGAATGACCTTGAGTCATAGGTCGTTGAATTCGTCTTGAAACGCACTATTTGATGGTGGATAAAAAAACGTATCATTCCATTTAAAAAAAGAAAGTTGACCTTCATCTCACCTTGGTGTATCCACCGCGAAAAATAAAGGTCCCACCACATGATGTCCCCCTCGGTACTGAACAACTTTCATCTGAACGCATTTTTGCGTATAATCAATATTTTTGGAAATATTCGTCTGTAACGCTCTATAATTTTGACCCTGTATATCAGATGCTCGCGCTTAGGCTCGTTTCACACTAGCTCGCCGAACGTGTTTTTGAATTACATGGCAACAGTCATACACAGCCTACAAGGAGTGCCTGCGACAATCGCAGCGATACGTCAAATGGTCGTTCGTCAAATGAAATACGTCAAGTAAACGTTCAAATACTTTATTATGTATATTTTTAATGTGTTTTATATATGAGAATACAATACACCTTCAAACTGGTGAGTTATTCATTTCATCAAAAAGATGATTTCATTAGTTTTGTTCACAAAAATCGATTTTTTGAAAAATCCTGAGGTCGCAGACAAATTTTGAGACCAGATTTGAATTCAGCGTGAAAAAATCTACTGGAAATGATGTATGCATGTATTCTTTATTGTTTCCCTTAGGGTTACAATTCGCTTACACTTTCCTTCCTACTCGCTCGCCGCAAACATCGCATAAACATAAACAACGCAAAAAAAACAAAAACAGAAAACGCCAAACGCCGCATTTCCCTTACTCTTTCTCTTTCTCTTTCTCCCCTATCCTCCGCACACACACACACACTGTGACTCGCTCTTCCGGCCGCTCCTCACACACTCCCATCTTTCCCATTCTCTCCCTCATTTTCACTCCTTCCACTCTTTTTCTCTCTCCATTCTTCTACCTTTCTCGTCCACTCCTCCCCTCCCCCTCATCCCCTAGCACCTCCCTCACCACCTTCTGCCACCCTCTTTCCTCATCATCTCCTTTTATGCACACCTCCCATACATGTTCCCACGATTCGATCTCCCATCGACACACTACTGTTTTTGTCAAAAAAAATTTCTCCGTTATAAAGCACAATTCTCTTGAAATTGTGCAAGTTTGACGAATTTTTTCAAGGTTAACCCTTTGCACTCAGTTGTCCCCTCTGAGGCACCACTAAAAATTGCTGTACCATTATTTAAAATATTGTTTACATTATTAAATATGTCGGTATCTAATCAATTACTAAACTTTTAGGTATTGTATGGGGTATTATACCAATATTTCATATCCATAAAATTTCAAAAATCATAGGGAATGGAAATATTCTAGATCGGAAGAAATGTTTAATTTTCCAGTTGAAATAGTTCCGAGTGCAAAGGGTTAAAAAACGTTCGTACCACAATCTCCATAATTATTTCATATTCTGCAAAGTTTCAGCTTTCATTTAAAAAAAATTTCATCGTTCTATCTCATTTCTATCGAAAGCTCTTCGATTTTGACACAGAATTCATCGGTTTTACCCACCGCGCCGCGCTGTGCGACAAAACTTCTGCATCAATTTCTGGCGAAACGGTTGAGTTTTGATCCATGGTTCCTTTGACACTTTTTATCCCCATGATGCGTAGAATACAATGTAATAATAAAAAAATTTGACCTTGAAATTCAAGATCAAGGACAATTTTGCGGCAACTTTTTTTCACAGATCTTCACCGATCCGAAGATGTAGAATACGCCTATGGCAGCCAAAACCAAAAATTTCTTTACACCCTGTACATGTCAGTGTAAGCCGTAAGCAATTAATAATCCTCCAATGCGTTTATTCGACGGTTGAGAAATACCAGCATAAACCATTCGTTTTCACTGTTTGTGAGTTATAATATTATTTTTTAATAATTTCCATACCTGCAGTGATAGTTTTTTTTTGTGTTCGCAACGTAAACAGTTTATGTGGCCTTGTATACCCAACTCAGTTTGAATTCGGCAGCGGTACATGAAACAAGCGGGACTTTTGATCTGTATTCGAACAAGATGGTCTCAATGAAAAGAATTGTCAACTGAAATAAAAAGTCGACTGAAAGAAGTACTTACCGCTAAAGAACTGAAAATATAAAAAAAAATGCAGTTCATAGAAGTGTCGAACGTGTGCAATCTACGGGAGGGATTAAAAGCAAATCTCGATCTGATCGTCCAAGAATGACAGTGCATTATACAGGGTGATTCTGGGAACTCGGACAAGTTACTGATCTTTTTTAAGTAAAAATAGAAAAAATATGGTAGAGGAAGAAATCTCATATGTCATAATATATGTCCTAACTTCCCATGATCTTATTTTTTATATGGATGCACCGATGCAATTGCACTTTATTCTTTATTGCAATCCAATTTTTTGGTGAATCGATATATCCCTTTTATTATCCTGCGTATAAAAGTACGAACCCAAGGTCATCGAAATGCGAATACTTCACGAGATATTTGACATTTTGTGTCAGTAACGTACTTGATTACAAAAAGTGTTCGAATGTTCCACCATTGCATTCTAAACATTTACTAATGCGTTTTTGTTACATTTTTCGTTACATGTTTTAGTTGATTTGCATTGACATTCGAACAATTTTGATACGTCCTTTAAGAAGATAGACTCGTTCCCAGGATTGCAAGGGCGCCGGATGCGCGTTCTCATTTCTGGATAACACAAAGATGGGGTTTTTCAGTAGTCAAAAGCGGCAGATAAAAGATCAATCGCGGGCGGCGCGTAAACTGTGCATGAAGCTTTCCGCTATAACATCGGAATAGTGTTATAAATGAGTAAATTATAATTTATTTATATATTTTCATGTAAAGACACTATAGTTCACACACATTATTCCTTCCCGTCATTATTTTAAGGTAATCTAGTTTTTAAATATGTTAACACTAGGTTTACGGGACCCGTCAAAATGACGGGTTCTAATATTCTTAATTTTCAATTATTAAGATTGTAAACATGCTTCCTTGAGGAATTATTTCCCAATTTAATTTCTTTGAGTATATGTTATTGAAAAAATAGCCAAAAACTTGGATAGACACATTCTTGTTATGTTTATAAAATAATGTGAAATAGTTATGTATAGAGCTCCGTAAAAGTGTTAAACAAAAATCATGTTATCCATTGCTGTAGAAGTACAGTGTTGTACAAAGGTTTTCGCAATTTTCTTATCGTGTTAGAGCGAAACAGTGTTATAGGTTGCAATGCTGTACGAGGGTTCCCGCAATTTATCCTATCGTGTTAGAGCGAAACCGTGTTATAGGATGTGTTGTAGGAGGGCTACGTATAGAGACAAGTTGTTCAGAATGTTATCCTTGACAACATATGTCAAGGTCAAGGTCATCAAGGGCGCGCAGTGGCTCAGTGGATAGAGCGCGCGACTGCGGACTCCGTGGTCGCGGCTTCGAATCGGCACCTCTGGAACTATTCCATGTGTCATTTTAAAAATACTGTGGTGCCCAAGGTGGTTCGGAACGTAGGTCCCGTCGCTTAATAACCTAGCAGTTAAAGAAGCGACGTAAAAGAACAAAGAAAAGAAAAGGTCAAGGTCATCGGAGCTGCCTCCCCTAAACGTAATATTTACCCTGAGTTGAAAACAATAATTATAAATACTTCGGAAAATAACGAAGATATAAAGCATATGATAAAGCAATGTATATTTCAGCAATTTTGCAATTGATTTTAAACTAACTTCCTGATGAGCTAGAGACTTGAAATTTTTTTGTTCGATAGCCAAGTTTCAGTGATACATAGTACAGTATTTTAGCTCGCTTTCTTGTCTGTCTGTCTGTCTGTATGTCTGTCTGTCTGTCTGTCTGTCTATCTGTTGGGAGACAAATATTGCAATTGATTTTAAACTAACTTCCTGATGAGCTAGAGACTTGAAATTTTAAACATAGCTCAGAACTGGATGACAATGCAATATTTAAAAAAATTTTTTTGAAAAAGCCTACGCGTTTAGTTATCGATATAAGCCCCCAGCACGGGTCTACCGAGGGACATTTATGCGCCAGGGATAGTATTCTTTGACTTTTGTCGAACGTAGAGAAGGACAGCCGAGCTCGAGAAGCCTCGGTTGCCGAGAAGTGTAAACATAACTAATCCGAATTTCTAACTTCTTTATTTTTCATTATTTTTTTATGGAACTTTCATTGACATATTCGTGGCATTTTTCTAATGCAAAATCATACCAAATATGATATAATTCCGATGATATTTACTTGTGTAATAGACGATTAAAGTTTCTGGCGCAAGGAGCGCGAGCCTTTGAACTGTGCCGGCGACTGTGGCTCTCCGCGTCTCTTTCTTTCCTATGCGTTGTCCTTCCTTGCGCCAGAAACTTTAATCGCCTATTACAAGTAAATATCATCGGAATTATATCATATTTGGTATGATTTTGCATTAGAAAAATGCCACGAATACGTTTTTCGAAGTTCCATAAAAAAATAATGAAAAATAAAGAAGTTAGAAATTCGGATTAATGTGATCTCACCGATATACTCGCATGATGTCATACTTCTCGGCGACCGAGGCCTCTCGAGTTTCACGGCCCCTGAAGGGGGTATACCCCGCAGTAGTGGGGATAGATCTGGGACATTTACAGGCCAGACATTTGGGACATTTATGGATAAAATACTGTATTAACATTTGTTAATAGCGTTATGTACAGTAGTAGTGTAGTGTGTTATTAGTTAAGGCCTTTTAATTTTACGGAAAACATGAAAAATGCTGAAAAGTTGGAGTGGTCCTAATTCGATGACCAGGAACTATAAGTTACCGAAATCTACAAAACGCATTTTTTAAATTACAGGCTCAGATAAAAAAGTTGACAAAACATCGTTTTTAAAATTTTGTATGATTCCTTTGCACTTTACCAATTGCAATCTAAATAAGTTTTTGTTTACTCATTCTCTAGCAAACTAGTTGGTCTAACATTTTTAAAAAATTCGAGTACTATGGACCAATTTTAAAAAAGTTATGCAATTTTTAAGAGTGTCCACTTAATATTGTCCCCGACTGTATAATTAGCCCTCTGCACCTTGCAACCTAGAATAATTCCATTCCACATTAATTTTTTTCTTTGTATGAATATGAAATTGGTATAACACCTCATACAATACTTAAATGCTGAGTAATTGATTAAATACTAACATATTTAATAATGTAAACAATATTTTGAATAATGGTACAGCAATTTTTAGTGGTGACTCTGAGTCATCACTCGAGTTCTAAGCGTTAGAAATTGGGCACAATAAACTTTTAATTATGCTGATAGTATTTATTAAATAGTTGGAAACAGTTTGTGTTCGTGAACTCTTTTCAGCGCGAAATAAAATTTCACTCTTATGTTTGCGTTACTTACGATTAGGCTACTCAAGGTGTTAGTTAAAACGGGAAAGACTAGTTCAAATCGTTATGTGAGAATACCTCTACAAAGATGAGAACGAGCTAACTGGTCATCAAGGTTCATTAATTCACGTGTTTCAAACTATTTTCCAGAAGTTGTCTGGTGTTAGCTATTCTTGTGACAAATTCTCTTTTGCAGTCTCTTTCAAGTTTTCGGAATACATACATTCTTTATTTTAGAGTTACAAGTATGTGACAATACAGTGGCGCACCCAGGATTTAATCTTGGGGGGGGGGGG
>CM052272.1:5866969-5891870 GCA_028455795.1 Lasioglossum marginatum
AAGTTAGAAATTCGGATTAGTGTGATCTCACCGATATACTCGAGCTGCATGATATCATACTTCTCGGCGACCGAGACCTCTCGAGTTTCATGACCCCTCAAGGGGGTATACACCGCAGTAGTGGGGATAGATATGGGACATTTACAGGCCAGACTTTTGGGACATTTATGTACTTCCACTCCATACGCTCCCTTCCCAAGTGACGCCACGGGGCTGCAGCGCCGCAAGACCGGGTGTACGTACAAAGTGCGTATTCCTTTTCCCTATAATTTCATGCTAATCCGTTTCATTTCTGTACACCGCGTATATGAAACTCGCAGTCAAGAAAGTGGGGAGTGTGTAGTGGAGTGGGAGTTGACAGGCTCGCTGCGCCATATCACGATCATTCAAGCTACGCGAAACGATACTGTTCTCTCGTGGATTTAGGTGTAACGCGGAACAAATCATTTTCGTAGCCTCAGCAGCATTTTTTTTAACTCAAACGCAAAAAGAATACAGTATCGAATGTACTGTTTCGCCATTAAACGCCATGGTGCAAAGTATTGTTCTTTGAGGTTATGTACCAATTAGTAAATTTATGTAGTGCGTTTAGTAAGATAAGGTTGATGCTATAAAACAACAAAGCGGCGGGAGAAAATTTTAATTTAAAATGCAATCACGAATGAATATATCTAAAGGCACCGAACTTATTTGTACACCTAATATACATACAATGGTAGTTAATATTAACCAAAAATTATACATTTTTTCTGATGTATGTATATGAAATTGATGTATGATTTTATGTATGTATATGAAATTGATGTAAACACCTCATACACACAATACTTAGATGTTTAGTAATTGATTAGATATTCGTCAAAAGCGTTTATCGGCCAGTTCTGGGTCGCGAGATATGTCATCCAAGGATACGAAGGGATTAATAATCCAAACAATATTTTGTATAATAGTATAGCAATTTTTAGTGGTGACTCTCTGAGTCGCGGTTAGTTTTAAGAGTTTTTGGGATCGCAGATTAGGATTCTAGTATTACTTTTGTGTTAGGATAAGAAACTATCCTTGACAAACTATTATTACAAGGGATATCTCATGCTATCACGAAACAAGGCTTTACCACTCTATCTGTGTATAATATTTGGCGCCTATTCGTTTTTCGTAGATCGTAGAGTTTCCGTTGTCTTAGGCCGCTATTAGACGAGTGGCTCAGCACGTCGCGGGGCATTGAATCAAATGGAACCTATTAGACGACGGTAACTGGTGGAGCCACCGAAAATTGTTGCCGATCTGGTGGACGGCATCGGCAACCGGCCGGGCAACATTTGGTGGCGCAGCCACCAGCCGGCGCATTGTTTTGAATGTAGCCTATTAGACGAAGCCACCAAGTTGCGCCACCAGTGGCCTCGTCTAATAGCGGCCTTAGATCAAGGTTTTACTTGTAAAGGGTATAAACAAATTATATGTCGCGGCTACCATAGGATGATTCTACACTTCAATTCGGTTAAAATTGATGTAAATTGACCTTGACCTTGGATTTTAAGGTCAACAATTTTTTTTAATTGAATCGTATTTTACTCGTCGCGATTAAGTTGCGACCCATGGTTCCTTTTGTGCCTTTGACCCTCGCGACGAGTAAAATACGATGCAATTAAAAAATAATGTCAATTTTGCGGCACCTTCCTTAGTTAAATTTCAACCAAATCGAGGGTTGAAATAGAATCATCCTATGGCAGCCGCGACATATAATTTCTTTACACTGTGTACATAGATTTTTCTCATACGGATGGGATGTCGGTCACTTCAATTGAATAAATGGCTAACTTTTTTTGTTTCAAGTAGTGTGATATGTTAACCGAAGACACCGATCCAACGAAGCCAGCAGGGGTTCTAGACAATGCTGGTAACGTATCTTCATCGACAGAGACCTCGGTACAACACCCTCGAACCACAAACAATGGTAAATAAAGTTCCTATCTGTTGTATGAGCACATACAGTCAGTCCGATAAGTATTCGTGCACCCTTTAACTCTTGCACTCGGAGCTATTCTAACTGGAAAATTAAACATTTCTTCCAATCTAGAATATTTCCATTCCCTGTGATTCTTGAAATTTTATGGATATGAAATTGGTATAATACCTCACACAATACCCAAATGTTTAGTGATTGATTAGATACCGATACATTTAATAATGTAAACAATATTTTGAATAATGCTCCAGCAATTTTTAGTGATGCCTCAGAAGGGACAACCGAGTGCAAAGGGTTAAAACAGAATAACTTTTTTATAATTGTACCAAACGATCTGATTTTTCAGAATCAATTAAAAGCATTGGTTTACGAAATGATATGCAAAAAAGATTTTCCAAACATTACAATTTACAAGGTTGCATGCAAAAGTAAGAAAAGCATTTAATAAACTTTTTTATTTGGGCCCTTAATGAAAATTTAAAGTATATGTTTTGTAGATTAGCATATATTATGTTAGTCATACACATGTTGAAAATTTCATCGAAATCGGTTGACGCAGGAAAAAGCGACACGCATCGGAAGATGTGCGATTCTGTGGATTTTAAGCAGAAACTGATCAAAAGTCGTGAAAAACTACGATTTTCACCATTTTTAACCGCTTGTAGCTTGTGTGTATGTCAATCGATTCCGATGAAATGTTCAGCATGTGTGTAATTACTATAGATCTACAAAACATGTATTTTAAATTTTCATTAGGAGCCCGCATAAAAATGCCTTTTTTATTTTTGCGTGCAATCTTGTAAATCGTAATTTCTGGAAAATCTTTTTTCCGAATACTTTTGGAACTGACTATATGTATGTGTGTGTATCACTACGATTAAAGTCTAAAACCGATTTCTTTTTTCCACTGCAATGGTATATCTTATTAATGAACAATAACATTCTAGTTAATAAAATAACCGAATGAAGTGAGTGAAACGATAGTTGAAACGAGATTTCCTTCCTCATCCTCCTCATGAGTAGACAGCAAATCTTTATGCAAAATAAAATTTTTATACATCAATTGTAATCTACAGGAGCTAAGCAAAAATTTATTTTGCTGATTAATAATTTTGATATGGTCAAAATAGTATATCGACTGTATTATATAGTATATCACTGTTAAACTCTTTTAATCTTTTTATTGTTTTGAATTACACCAATGTATTCGTTTTTGTCATAAATGCATCAAATCCGCAGTCAGCTTACGAGTGACCAAAATAAATTTCTCTCGTCGATAACTGCTTTGAAACCATAAATGCGTAAAGATCCGCAGTCTACTATTAACTGTTATTTGTAACCAAAAAGTTTAAAAATCAATATTTTTTACTCATTTCGTTCTTCGAATTTTTTCAATAATAATAATAATAAAAATAATAAACTTTTTATCAATGATTCTCACCGTAGAAAAATTGATACAGATAGAATAACTGTTATTTCTGGTCCCTGGTTTGAACTGGAACTATTGCAATAAAAATGTTGGTTGGCTTTGAGTGAATTCGGGTTTATACATGTATTGCACCGTCGAAAAACAATAGATTCGCTAGAATTGTTGAAAAGTCACAATAAAAAGCATGTGAACGTGAAATGTTTTGATCATACTGGCAGAGACAGAGGTCAAGAACGAAGTGCAGGACTGTCCTGAGAACGATAGCGTACCACCCAGCGGGGAATTGTATATCGACGAGAATACAGAAGAAAAGGAGCAGGAGTATCCGGACTCCATGGAAAAGGCAGACTACAGTTCATTGTACGGAACGAATCAATATTACAACAGGTGTGGGCCTTTCATCCTTCAAAATGGCTGTTATTCTTTTCTTTTCAACATCCGATTAATCGTTATAGGTTTTGCACTCCAAATTCACCCTTTTGCAAATCAACTTCATCCTTTTGCAAATCAACTTCATCCTTTTACAAATCAAATTCAACCTTTTATAAATAAAGTATTTTTAAGTGCCTTTTTGTAAAAAAAATCGTTAAGAAATTCAGCATTTTCTTTCTAGCAAAGATGTACGTCAAATACTTATTTAAAAGTAATTACCAACTCATTAACTTTGTAATGCATGAAAACTGTGTGTAGGTATTTATAATGTATATTCATTGTAGCCATTTTCTGATTAAGGGGACATTACACTTTCTCGGTCAGAAAATTTGAATAATTTTTATGGGACTGATGAAGTAATGAAAAAACATGGTTCGAGTCCGTAATTTTTTTGTCATATATCTTAAGTCTTCAAATACAAGAAAAAATTTTTATATAATCTTGTGAATGATTTTTTTGCTGTCGTGCACGATCTGCTGTCGTGCACGATTGCGGCTTACTGGAACGTTTGAACAATAAAGAATTATCCTTAGAAAAATGACTATGGCCCCAATATAGACTACGATTATTTTGTTCAAGCAAAAATTCACAAAATGGTGGACCTCCAAAGTTGGTGATCTCAAAAATAGTATTTTCTTCGTAAAAAAAATCAATCTTATTTATCCTAGTCTATACTGAGGCTATTGTTGTGTAGAAGAACATATTGAAATTTCAGACCGATCGGTTAAATGGTTTTTAAGTTATCATGCACGCCGATTACAAATACGTTGTTTTGAGAAAAACGCGTTTAAAGTTTTGACAAACGAATTTTCACAATGAGATCTACTTAAGTTCAATCAGCTATGCCTGTTATAATCGACTATAACTTCGAAAGTATTAGGTTGTTGCATATACATACATATATTTATTTTTGATTCCCCTAAGGGTTACAAATCCTTAAACATTATCCACGTCGAATCCATCACATTCACATTCATATATTTCGTCCTCACACACTCTCTTTACATCTACCTTATGAACTAACTTAATCCTATTCTTAACCTAACTTTCGAGAGAGAGAGAATTATATATATTTATAACAGCTATTTACAAAAGTTTTTATATCATATCTTATGCACTTTTTACCCCCCTTCACTATCCGCGGACCTCCTCTTCCGGTCTCTGACCTTCCATTCCATTCCTTTCCATTCTTTCCTCTCTCCAATCATCCACCTTCCTCATCCCTTCCTCCCCTCTTCCTTCATCTTCCAGCACTTCCCACATCCTCTCAGGTTGTTGCATATGAAATGTCCGATTTTTTTTTTTTTTTTTTTTTAGCAATGACATTAAACAAATGCAATTTCGTATCCCATGACGAAAATGACTAAATATACAAGATCTGAACTGGATTATGTTTGGAAATGTATGAATAATGAATGTAAGCATCATAAGACTACACTTTCTATGTTACACTCTAGTATATTTATGAATAGCCCAATATCAGCCAGAAAAACTTTAAAAATATTATATTATCTTTTAAAAAAAACAAAACTTTCGGACATTTCATCACATGTAAGCATCAGTAGAAACTCTATAGGAAAATTTAAGAAATATATTACGGAATATATAGAAAACTATTTTGTCGAGAATCCTATTCGCTTGGGAGGTGAAGACATCATCGTGCAGATCGATGAAGCTAAGCTAAATCATAATGTCAAAGCCCATAGAGGGCGATCGGCAGTCAAGCCAACCTGGGCTTTGACGATGGTTGATACTAGTACAACGCCAGCCAGAGGATATGCTGAAGTCGTCGAAGATCGAAGTTCAAGCACTATAATGCCCATAATCGAGGAAGTTGTTAGAAACAAGAGCATTATACATACAGATGAATGGAAGGCTTACAATCCTCTTTCGAAAAAATCCGATTATGAACATAAGACTATTACTCATAAGTATAATTTTGTGGATCCTGTCACAGGAGTTCATACCCAGAATGTTGAGAGCTTCAATAATAAGATAAAATGTGATATTAAGACTCGGAAGGGGGTTAGAACTGGTGATAGGGCGAGGTTTTTATCATTCTTTCTTTTTATTGATACATACAAGGAGGATTCGCTGAATAAGATCTTGGAAATATTAAAGGTTTATTAGTTTTAAAAATTTCTTTTTATACATCATCTAAATTTTTACAATTATTTGGAACTGGGGGTATAAAGTTTACATGATTTCAATCTGAGGGTATAAAGTTTACATGATATGGTTAGGGGTATTAAGTTTACATGATCCCAAATTTCAAGCTACTTGATTGTATTACGGTAAACATTTCATATGCAACAACCTAATATTTCGAATTTTCCTCTGAAATTTTTAGAGAATATTATTGAAATATGATACTTTCCACAATAGAATACTTTCTAAAAAGTATCGATTTTTCCCCGGGTCGAGAAAGTGTAATGTCCCCTTAATCAATTTTAAAAATGAAAGTACACATGTATTTACTGAAGCGTATTGAGTATTGAGTCTTATATAATAAATATATAATTTAATCAAAATAAATAAGTAATTAATTTTAAATATTCCTAATGGGTGTGAAAAGTGATTTGCAAACGGGTGAATTTGAAGTGCAAAACCTGTAAGAGTGGGCTTTCAATATGGACTTGATAAACACAACCACTCAATCAATTTGCACACAATTTAATATGCATTTCTGTCGAATCGGAAAATTCAAAATCAATTTTACTTTTCAGGGAAGCGTAGGCAGTGAGATGATAAAAGTTTGTTTAAATCTTCAAGTAGTTACATCAGTATTTATGTATCACATAGTTATCAGAAATATCTTAAGGGGTAAAGTGATTCCCACTACATAATATTCAGACACTCTTAAAAAGACCGACAACTTTTTAGATATTGGATCATACGATTTGAACATTTTTGAAAAGTTAAAACAATTAGCTTGCTACACAACGTGAAAAAAGTTTTTGAAAAAATTGCAAGCTGTCGGAATTGCAGAGGAAATACTAAAAGCTGTATTTCACAACTTTTTTCTGTGGGCTTATATGGAAAATTTAGAAAACACGTTTCGTAAATCTCTGTCAATTAAACATATTCAGAAAATTTCATCAAAATCTTTTGACGTTGCAATGAGCTACAAATGTAAATGGTAAAAATTGCAGTTTTCACGAGTTTCGGCCTCAAACTGCAATAAATCTAAGGATTCTTACATCTTTCAATGTCTGTCGTTTTTTTCCCGCATCAACCGATTTCGATGAAACTTTCACAGTGCATATGTATAATTGACACAGATCCACAAAATGTATTTCTAAAATTTTCGATATAGGCCCACACATAAAAAAGTTGTGTAATGCAACTTTTAGTATTTTCTCTACAATTTCGATCAATTGCAATATTTGAGAAAATTTCTTTTCATGTAGTAAACTAATTGCTCTAGCTTCCCGAAAAAAGTTCAGATCGTGTAGTCCACTATTAAAACAGTTATCATTTTTTTAGAGCGTCCGAATATTAATGGGAGTAACTGTTAATATTCTGGTTTACCAGGTCGTTTTTGAACGAATTTGCAGAATTTTTTTTCAGATGAACTATTGAATCTTTTGTATTGAGATTTCGCACACATATTTATTGGTATTTGAAGAATACGTGAAATGATTTTTTTTAAGTAAAAATATTAAAAATTACATGAGTTGTATGTACTTTTTCAAAAACATAGCTCGACGGTTGCCATGATTCCGATCTTTCTACATATGCACTGATCTGATACAATCAGTATAAACGTAGTTATTGTCCAAACTAAAAGAAACTAAAAGTCCTGATTCCTTACAAAATGACGTCAGTTTGAAGCCGTCATCGATTTTGTGTATATTTTCAATGTAAAAAATTGACAGATTTTAAAAATGTTGGTTGCGATAACAGGTGTGATGGCAGAATATGTGCAGAAAATCCTGGCAAAATTTCGAGTCAAATGTTTAACTAGAACTTGAGATATCGTGGCAACCGTATCGAAAGAAGTAGTATCAAGAAAACGCGTTTAAAGATTTAACTATTAATATGTTCAATAGTTTATGTTCAAGAGAATCAACATCTCGCAACGCGAGTTACGTTCTTCGAACGCCTATAATTACGTTAATTGTATGAGTGCAACTTTTGAAACACATATTCTACAACACTTATACAACCCGTGGCAGAAAGTTTCCGATCGGAGACATTGATACGGATTTTACAGAAAACATTCATGTTTTAGAAGTATAAAATATCATTTTATGGAGTTAAAACCGATGGAAAATTTATTAGAAATAAATTCTATATTTTAAATTCACCGCGTCCACTAAACAGTCTGCGCGCCCTCTTTCTATTCTTTTTAACATTCCATTACTTTTCATCTCATCTTCTTCTCCATCTTGAATGACAACACGTGTGTATAATAAAGCTGTGCAATATTATTTAACAAGTCTGTGTTTATTTAAAATAAGACTGATTCTGATCCCGGCTGAATATCCTGAACAACAAACTCTAACAAAATTAGAAGGGGCTTATTAAAGAATGAAAAACAACAAAATAAGATAACCATCTATTTATTATAACAAAGAAACGAGAAAATAAACAAAATGTTACACGGAAAAAGTTTCCGATTAATAGAACTGCTGGAAGAAAGTATCTGATTCGATTTACACTGTTCAACATCAAAGTTCAACAATTACTGTTTGGTGATTCTTATAGAGTTTTTTGCGCTGATTCCAAATCTGTCCTTAATTTTTCCCCTAGGCGCACAGTTTTCCAGGAACATGATTTTGAACAAAGAACATATTTTTCAACTTTAAACAAATATTGTGATGTTATTATAAAAAATATTGAATTGTTCTTTGCAGCAAAAGATTCTGTAGACTTTCCCGAATACAGTGATATCCAATATGAATACATTATGAATGTTTAAACATGTTTAAACAATCGTTAAAGATGGAGAGATACCACTTTTGCACCAATTTGTGAGGATATTTTTCAGTTTGTCTTAAAAAATAAGGGCCCAGCATAAAATTGAACCATATCACGCGATAGAGCAGACTTTTATCTTGAGAAACCACCCCTTGAAGTTAGCAATGTCGACGTTTTTTTCGAACCAGAAAGCAAAATATCTTCGCTCGACATGAGTTGCCGCCAGTGCCGTGCCGTATCTCGTCGTATCTGTCTACAGTCTACAGAATCTTTTGCTGCAAAGAACAATTCAATATCTTTTATAATAACATCACAATATTTGTTTAAAGTTGAAAAAATATGTTCTTTGTTCAAAATCATGTTCCTCGAAAACTGTGCGTCTAGGGGAAAAATTAAAAGCTCTATAATAATTGTTGAATTTTGATGTTGGACAGTGTAAATCGAACCGGAAACTTTCTTCCAGCAGTTCTATTAATCGGAAACTTTTTCCGTGTAACGTTCTGTTTATTTTCTCGTTTCTTTGTTATAATAAATGGATGCTTATGTTATTTTGTTGTTTTTCATTCTTTAATAAGCCCCTTTTAATTTCCCATCAGTTTTAGCTCCATACAATAATATTTTATACTCCTAAAACATGAATGTTTTCTGTAAAATCCGTATCAATGTCTCCGATCGGAAACTTTTTGCCACGGGTTGTATTCAAAGAAAATGTAGAAGTAAATAGTCGATTTTTTGAAAATGAAAATCCAGGATGCTCCCTTAATCATGTTTCTTTTCGGCCTTTTCTCGCAATCAAGTTTATTTATTTACTAAGCTGATAGTCAGCCTGCAGATATTAATGTAAAATAACAATAGTCTGCACTTAGCAAGACACCGAAGTTAAGTGCAGCGTGTATAGAAATTTTTAGATAATGCTGAATATAAAATGTCAATAGTGGGTCTTCATAAGTTTCTGAGATATTAATGAAAAACTATCTGGACGATACATCAATTCCGCCAATACAGACGTATAGATAACATAATTCGAGATGTTTAATGTTAAATTATCGAATATGAGAATTGTCCGAGTTGCTCGTTCGCTACGCTCGCTCCGAGAAAACTAATTAGACCAATACCAATCATTCTACATCGCAAATTGGTGTATTAGTCCGATTAGTTTTTCTGAATCGGGCGTATTAACGTATGGAAGAATCGTCAGAGTTAATAATTATTTATATACAGTAAAGTCGCGTTATTTTGCAAACGACTGTGTTCTGCACGGAGAAATATCGTGTAGGGACACTATTTTTTTATGGCTGAGTCTACCGCGCCGAAAGTACAAAAGAAGCCGAACGTAGAAAGGGACAGCATGTAAACAAGGATCGCGCGGCCGAAGCGTATCGGTGTGAACCACTACTAATCCAATTACAAAACTTCTTTATTTTCCAAATGTTTTATGGGATTTTCGACAACTTATTTGGGCGTTATTTACTGTACATGTGAAGCATAACTTGGTTACTCCATATCGTTAATTAAACCACTAAATACAATTGAAATTATTTCGTGTTTCGTGTCATTTTAATCAGAAAAATACCAGCATTAAGTTGGCGAAAGTCCCATAAAAAAATAAGTAATAATAAAAAAAATTTTTATTACATTGTGAGGACACGCGGGTCTTTGAACTGTGCCGGCGACGGCGACTCTCCGCGTCTCTTTCTTTCCCATACGCTGTCCTGCCTTGCGCGAGAAACTTTAATCGTCAATTAAACCACTAAATACAGTTAAAATTATATCGTGTTTAGTGTCATTTTAACCAGAAAGACGCCACAAATAAGTTGGTGAAAGTCCCATAAAAAAATAATGGAAAATAAAGAAGTTTTGTAATTGGATTAGCAGTGGTTCACACCGATATACCCGAGCCGAGATCAGATTACGCAGCATCTTTACACTGCTCGGAGACTGAGGTACAGTAATCGCTCGTTCGTTGTCTGGCATGGTGGGCAGGATCGTTGTCCAGTGCCTACCCATTCCACTGCCTGTTAACGCCGCGTCGCTCCGCAGGGCGGCGCGGCGACGATTGATGTCGGCTCGGATATATCGGTGTGAGCACCACTACATTGACTCGAATGAATCGAATGTTCAAACTTCTTAATTTACATTATTTTTTTATGGGACCTTCATGAACGTATTTCTGGCATTTTTCTGATTAAAATGACACCAAACACGATATAATTTCAATTGTACATAGTGTCTGTAAAAATGAAACACGCGGGATTCAGATCTGTCCGGCGACGGCGATACGCTTCGGCCACCCGATCCGTGTTTCATTCTGTCCTTCTCTATGTTCGGCTCTCTATTGAAGTCTCGGCGCGGTCGGCGCGATACTCCAGACGCAGTCATAAATCAAAAATAGCGTCCCGGCAGGGTCGTTGTCACTGAAAAACACGGCTTCTGGACAACGAACGAGCGATTACTGTAGCTCGAGCTTCGTGGCCCCTGCGGCACGGCGTTGCCCCTCAGTGAAGTGGATAGGCACTTGACAAATTCTGGGTAGGCGATCACTGAGAAATAACGCAACTTTAGTGTTTGTATACATGGTGGTTCACCAGATATTGCCATCTCGATTTTCATCATTATTATCATTCTTAGCGAAGAATGTTTATATAAGGTTGAATGGTTTCGAGAGATGCATACTTTGGTGTCGTGAGTTTTTTTGTAGGTGGACGCGTAGAAGAGATATGAAGGTCATCAGTATTTTTTAAATGGGATCGTATGTTTTTTCCTGCGATGAAGCTTCAAATTCTCTATAAAAAAGTATTAACCTATTGATATCGAAAAATCATTAGTTAAGGAGATATTTTATTTTTAGTGTTGTTACGAAATCACAAGTCTCTGGATAATGTTACGAATTCAAATACCTTATGTTCATTTTTAGATGATTTGTCATTGCATATTCGACAAACAATGTGGCTCCAACAGGATGGTTGTCCTGCACATTATGAAAGAATGACAAGAAATGCATTAAATTAAATATTTCCGAATCGTTGGATAGGACGTGGTGGTCTCATTTATTTCCTGGCAAGATCACCTGATTTAACACCCCTCGACTTTTTTTTATGGGGTTACTTGAAAAATAAAATATACGCTGAAAGATCGTATCATCACTGAATGCAATAACATACCATCAGTTTTATTACATAATGTAAAACAATCATTACTTTCTCGATTTAAAAATGTCGCGATGTATAATATACATAAACGGTCGCCACATTGAACTTTTTTTGCGAATAAAAGCATTACAATATTATTAAGAGAGTCGTGATTTCGTAACAACGCTAAAAATAAAATATCTCCTTAACTAATGGTTTTTCAATATTAATAATATAATAAAAATAATACTTTTTTTGTAGAGAATATGAAGCTTCATTCGATTGGTGCAGGATAAAACATACGATCCCATTTAAAAAAATACTGATGACCTTCTACCTGATATCTCTTCTACGCGTCCAACTACAAAAAAGCTCATAACACCAAAGTATGCATCTCTCGAAACCATTCAACCTCATATAAACATTCTTCGCTACGAATAATAATAATGACGAAAATCGAGGTGGTAATATCTGGTGAACCACCCTGTGGATTATATGTACACATAAAGAAAAAGTATATTTATCGG
Source organism: Lasioglossum marginatum (assembly GCA_028455795.1). Lineage (NCBI taxonomy): Eukaryota > Metazoa > Arthropoda > Insecta > Hymenoptera > Halictidae > Lasioglossum > Lasioglossum marginatum. The sequence goes on from CM052272.1 coordinate 5,879,375, forward strand.
TTGAGCTGGAAAACATGTCTTTTGACAGTTTTTACCACGTTTTACTTAATTCGCTTTCTTGTCTGTCTGTCGGTTTGTTTGTTTGTCTGTTCGGTACAAATTTTGCAATTGATTTTAAACTAACTTCCCGATGAGTTAGAGACTTGAAACTTTAAACATAGCTCAGAACTGGATGACAATGCAATATAATTCTTTTCCTTGACTGTCTGTTCGCCTAATAACGAGTTATTAACGAAAAACGAGGACCAATCAGTGCGCGTGTACTACGGACGGATTCCGGCTCGGTCAATGATTGGTCCATCTTAATAGGGCCGGATTAAGCCAGCGCTGGGCCCGTAGCAAATGTAACCAGGAGGCCATAGGTTTTGCATGACAATATCATAAAAACAAAAAAAAAATGAATGACCTTTTTATTTTAGCAAAAACTTCTGTAAACGGTAGCCAATTTACACTATTACACAATTTTACAAGGTAAACATTTTCTGCTGCAAGCGCGGGGCCCCCGGAAGCGCGGGGCCCGTAGCATTTGCTACTCCTGCTACTGGGCTTAATCCGGCCCTGCATGTTAACCGTCACACCTCGCCGCGCGACGCTCGGTAGTACGTCATCGCGTTCAGCGTTCCCGACTCCACTACGCGTTCCCACACCGACTCATCCCCACTCCACTGACTCACTTCGCTCCGAAGGAGCTCAGTGTGGTGTTTACGAAGTACAGTAATCGCTCGTTCGTTGTCCAGAAGCCGTGTTTTTCAGTGACAACGAGCCTGCCCGGACACTATTTTTGATTTATGACTGCGTCTAGAGTATCGCGCCGACCGCGCCGACCGCGCCGAGCGAGACTTCAATAGAGAGCCGAACATAGAGAAGGACAGAATGAAACACGAAGTATTATACTAATGTTTGTTTATCAAAATCTAATAAGTACTTCCCATTCAAACTCGATGAAGTGGTTCTCGAGGTATCACATTCACAGACATACAGAGTACACACATATGCACACACATAGACGAACAGACACAAAAAGAATTTAAATAAAAAAAAATTTTTAATATACCACGTTTTTAAGACGGACTAAAAAGTATAAAATAATTTTTCCTAGCCTCATACAGATAGTTCTGAAAATTTGTGATTGCGAATTTTTAATAGCTATGAAAATACTTGTAAGATTTAAAACGAAAAACGTGGAGCGTATACAATAGATAATTGATGCATGAATAGTTCACTTAAGTCTTGCGCCCCACGTTTTTCGTTCTAAATCTTACAAATATTTTCATAACTATTAAAAATTCACAATCACAAATTTTCAGGACTATCTGTATGGGGCTAGGAAAAATTATTTTCCACTTTTTAGTCCGTCTTGAAAACGTGATATATTCGAAATTTTTATTTATTTAAATTTTTTTCGTTAATATCTCAAAAATTAATAAAGACCCCTCATTGAAATTTCATATTCATTTTGTGTGTTTCATATCGCACTACAGCCCTAATCGTATGTATTCAATATTATGTACTACTATTAATGTGACACATTTACGTTAACAGCTTGTACAATTCTCCTCCTTACGGATCAGCAACGACGGGAAAGAATGCCTCGGCCTTACAAAGTTCTTATTTGCCCTCCTACACCACACCAAGCTCCATGACGCAGTATTCGTCTTACACCCCGTACAACAGTGGCACAACGAATTTTCCAAACGTAGCCCAGAATATATCATCGTCCTCTCAGGTATTCATGATTCGTTGTAATTACATACAGTTGGATCTCAATTAACCGGATCCCGATTATAAACAAATATGCGTTTAAATATGATTATATTATGAAGGGAAATAAATTTTCAAAAATAAATCATTTATTTTGGAATATAATGTACATTTTAATTATTTCCTCGGGTCTCGATTATCCATCGGGCCTTAATTTATCCGAGCTGTTTGTTTCCCGATCAAGCCTGTTAATCGAGGTCCTACTGTACTTACATTACCCTACGCCTATATTCCAATCGTGAACAATGGTACTACAGTAAAATAGATACAGTAAAATCGCGGTCTAGCTCCTATCGCCTGTTCCGAGCAGGAACAGAAATCGTGTAGGGAAACTATTGTTTTATGACTGCGTCGACCGCATCGACCGCGCTGAAAGTACAAAGTATGCCGAACGTAGAAAAGGACAGCATGTAAACACGGACCACGCGGCGGCAGAGGCCAGCTCGAGCTTCTTGGCCCCACTGTCCAACAGCCAAAAAACGTTTCGATTCTCACTATGCGATTCTTATAGAGTCTTCCGCGCTGATTCCAAATCTGTCCTTAATTTTTCTCCTAGACGCACAGTTTTTGAGAAATTTGAGTTTGAAAAAAATACATATTTTTCGACTTTGAACAAATATTGTGATGTTATTATAAAAGATTTTATATTGTTCTTTACAGCAAAAGATTCTCTAGACTTTCCCGAATCCAATGATGAATCCGATGATTGTTTAAACATGTTTGAACAATCATTAAAGACGGAGAGACACCACTTCTGCACCAATTTTTGAGGATATTTTTTAATTTATCTGAAAAAATAAGGTTCCAGCGGAAAATCGAACTATACCACGCGATAGAGCAGACTTTTATCTTGAGAAACCACCCTTTCAAGTTTCGAAAGCAAAATATCTTCGCCTGACATGAGTTGCCGCCAGTGACACTCACCACTATAACAGGCGTTCGCTGCGCCGTATCCCATCGAACGATCGCGCTAGTGGCAGGGATCGGATCGTGTCGCGCGATGATATTTTGCTTTCTGGTTCGAAGAAAACGTCGACGTTCGAAACTTGGAAGGGTGGTTTCTCAAGATAAAAGTCTGCTCTATCGCGTGGTATAGTTCGATTTTCCGCTGGAACCTTATTTTTTCAGATAAATTAAAAAATATCCTCAAAAATTGGTGCAGAAGTGGTGTCTCTCAGTCTTTAATGACTGTTCAAACATGTTTAAACAATCATAATGTATTAGTATTGCACATCATTGGATTCGGGAAAGTCTAGAGAATCTTTTGCTGTAAAGAACAATACAAAATCTTTTATAACAACATCACAATATTTGTTCAAAGTCGAAAAAAAAAATATGTCTTTTTCTCAAACTCAAATTTCTCAAGAACTGTGCGTCTAGGAGAAAAATTAAGGACAGATTCGGAATCAGCGCGAAAAACTCTATAAGAATCGCACAGTGAGAATCGAAACGTTAAAAAAAAGTTGAAATTTGTTGGACCGTGGCCCTTCGCGGGAATGTCCCCCAGTGGAAGGGGTAGGCGAAGAAACAGTGATCGTGAAGATCCTCAGGGAGCTAGATCGCGACTTTACTGTAACTTGTTAACCATGGTATGTGGTTATGTATGTGGTTAGGTAGGCCCTTTATTGGGGCGATCATTGGTTCGTATTTGTACATTATACAAGGTGTCCTAAAAATGATGTACTTCCTTTAAAAGGTGATTCCTGAGTTCATTTGAAATAGCTTTTTCATGTACGAAAATATTCTCCGCAGCTCGTGTACTAATATCAAATCCAAGGCAAACGTCGAGTAAACTTCGCTCTGGCAACAGAGCACATCGAGGGTAAAAGCCTAGCGAAACTTGACTCGAAGGATCTTGCTCTTGCTATAGAAAAGTTTCCTCGGATTTTGCATCGAATTTACTGTAGACATTGGTCAAATAGGCAAACTTCGAGCGACAAAACTGACTGGAAATTCGTAGCAAATCTTGTTCATGGATTATTATCTATTGTTCCCTTTTTTCAATAATTAAAGTAACTCAGGTTATTACCATTTCAGTGATCAATTTTCGTTTATATGTATTGCAGAAATTGGATTATAGCGCCTACAGTTTGTATAGCAACGACAGGGTACCACTGCAGTATTCCGGATACTATCCTATGCACGGTTATCATGCGACACCTGGTTCGTTTAACGTCGGAAACCTGAATTTTGGGGGTAACGTTTTCATTCATCTGTTTGTTGTTTCGACGGATATGGCACTTTTGTAGTTTCTATTTTTCAGCATTGCTCACGCATTCTTGGCTGTTTTCATGGAATTTTCAGAGATTATTCTTCACATTTTTTATTCGAGACATCGAATCATTATTTTATTCAATATTATATTGTGAAATTGCCGTGCACGCTAGAACTAGGGACCCATCATGACTGGATTTTTTAATTTACGGTATTATGGGAATTCTAAAGATAAAATTTCTTCGGATGAGGCGGAGGGGTGAGGCACCTGATTGCGAGACTAAAACCGAAAATATCTCCGTTGTTTTTAGTAATACAAGAAAATGTTTGGTTCAGTGGGGCAATTATTGTGACGGAGAAGTTTTTTTCTCCAGGTCATATTTTCCGATATTTCAAGCTCACCGTCGTTTTTTTTAATGGAACGACGTATTTTGATTAGTGTAGCATTATAAATAGCTAATGGAAAGACAAATTCAACCATGTATGAGTTATTCTTCAAAAAGACCATGTTCATGCTTACTGGATTCTACCAGGGTTCCGTTGATGTAAACACTAAAACATTGTCGAAAGACATCTCTTGTTTAGAAACTGCCGTACCGTGCAGCACTTTGTGTCATATCATATCAGTATGATTTCAGTCTTAGTTTCGAGCTGTCGTATTCGATCGCTGAAAAATGTGAAATTGTAATCGCCTACTGCGAATGTAGACAAAACACAGTGCAAGCTCAATTACGATATGCAAGAACATATTCTGATCGGAAACATCCTAGTGTTCAAACTATCAGGAGCGTCTTCAAGCTCTTTCGAGAAACTGTAAGTGTAGAGAAGAAATAACGTGTACGAAATAAACCAAAAACAAATGTAAGTAATGAAATAGAGTACGGTAAGCATGAACATAGTCTTCGTACTATAATGTCACACTAATCAAAATACGTCGTTCCATTAAAGAAATGACGATGACCTTGAAATATCGGAAAATATGATCTAGAGAAAAAAAAATTCTTCCTCACAATAATTGCCCCACTGAACCAAACATTTTCTGCCTGTAACATTTTCTGGTATTACTAAAAACAACGGAGATATTTTCGGTGTAAGTCTTAGGTGCCTCACCCTGTGTACTTATAGACCCGACTTGATTTGACATGCCGTGTTCCAAGATTACTTCATCTACCAAATGACGGATGTGGGCAAAAGTGCTATAGTCTGTTGAGAATTTGAGAAGTCGCAGTACCACGAAGCTAAGTATCTAGAGGGGAAAGAGGAATCGTCGCTGTATCTCATTCTGTATAAATATTTATGGAAACTGTAACTGTAATATATATTTGATTTTATTACTCGTTCATTTTTATAATTTGGAAAAAGTTCAATTTTAATGTAGATGTTGATAATATTAAATCTGTATTAATTTCCTCACAACTTACCTTATTTAAAAAAAGTATAGTAAGAACAATATATATTTGATATTAAGTATAAAATACCCACTTGTGAAGAGATATATTTGTATCACCGTTTTGTCGTTCCTTACAATTCTTACAAGTTTGTACCATTTTTCCTTACGAAAAAATGGATTGATATTTATACAGGGTGGTCATTTTATCTGAAGACATTGAAATATCTCGAGAACTATGCATCGGATCAAAACAAGTGGATAATGAAAGTTGTTCGTCGCGAAGGGGGATATCCAATGATATCAAACTCGACCCCCCACCGCCACCCCCTGGGGTGGGTGGGCAACTTAAATGGGAACCCCCATTTTTCATTGCAGATTTGGATTCTCCAGAAAAAAATACATAAATTTGACCTAGGAGTTTTTGCATTTTGGTTCACAGATGGCGCCGTAATGGACAAAAATCAAAATGGATAAAAAATCGTTGAAAATTGGGGATATCTCGAGAAATACACATCAGATCAGAAAAATAAAAGTAGACGTATTTGATATTTTTAAAAATGCTATTCAATAACACCATTATTGATCCCCCCACCCCCACCTCCTAAGGGTGGGAGAGGGAATTATTTCAAAATCTTCAATGGGAAACCCTTTTTTATAGCAAATCTTGGTTCTCCATTGATTTTGTAATTTGATGAATGATTGGTGTAATTTCTTTCACAGATGTCGCAGTTGGAAAAATTCATTGGTTTGTTTATCAATCCCATCGAAGATTTTGAAATAATTCCCTCTCCCACCCCCAGGACGTGGGAGTGGGGGGTTAATTATGGTGTTATTGAATAGCATTTTTAAAAATATCAAATACGTCTACTTTTATTCGAGACATCCCCAATTTTCAACCCATTTTGATTTTCCATTACAGCGCCATCTGTGAACCAAAATGCAAAAACTCCTAGGTCAAATTTGAGAATCCAAATCTGCAATGAAAAATGGGGGTTCCCATTTAAGTTTTTTATCTTCCCCACCCGCACCCCTTCATTACCCACTTGTTTTGATCCGATGCATAGTTCTCGAGATATTTCAATGTCTTCAAATAAAATGACCACCCTGTATACCTCGCGTTTTTTTTATATCGCTATCCACCATTTTGTAACGTCAGTTACTCTGTTATCTTGGAACACTGCGTCCTATACCTATACCGGGCTTATAAGTATAGTATATGGTCTAAGGTTGTGTCCCTTACAGGTGTAAAAACAGAGAGGATATGAGAACTCTCACACCCGGGGTTTTTCTGCCTCTACTTTTGTCAGTATAGACCTACATCTCTGTCTATACTGGCAAAAGTGGAGGCAAAGAACCCCGCGTGTGAGTGCTCCCATATTCTCTCTGGTATAGAGTACCTAAGGTAATGATTAGACAGCGGATTTTATACAGTTATGACAAAAATGAGTAGGTGTAATTCGAAACAATGAAAACATTAGAAGAATTTAAAAATACTGTTGTATTATTTTCGACCTATTAAGCATACTACGAAAGAAAATAAATTTGTATTTAACTCCAGTTGATTACAAACTAAGTAGAAAATTTTTATTTTGCATAAAGATCCGTTGTCTAGTAATGATTGTTAATTCAATTATTTGACGGAATGTATGAGCGAGTTAGCACGATAACGTTTAAAAGAATAATTTAAAATCAAGAATAAAACAGAGTTCAAGTCGTAAAAATTAAAATTATACATGTATATTATGTATATTATGTATATATGTATATTATGATTAAAAAATGTTAAAAATCTGAATAAAAATATTCTTGTTATTTTTATAAAGTTACGTAAAATAGTCATGTTTGACGCTCTGTAGATCTAGTGTTAACGCTGTAATATAAACAATAAAGTGTTCGATTTTCGTAGCTGCTCCCGTGATAGTGCTTTTAAAAACGCTTTAAAGATGAAATGCTTCTACATATATGTAAATCATTGATGTCGAATACATACATACATTGTGCGCCAATCAAATTCTGTCTAAACAACTTCTTTGTTTATGTGTTAATGGTTTAAATACTGCAGATAAGAAAGATACAATGATAATTGTTCTAACTACGAATCCCGCTTCTTTGTAAAAAGATTCGACCAAGTCTGCACTCACGTTGGATGCAACTACTCACGATGCCAGCGATCTTACCGCACGAGAAACCACAAACATCGAAGGTAACACGATTCGTACGTGCGATTTTATACCTTTACATTTTTCTCCCGAGTTAATATTTTTCTTAAATATGCGCTCTAATCAAATTACTCTTTTCATAATGAATAAATTTTACCAAACTAAAATCATTTTTTCGATACACTATTTTAAACGATTATGTTTCAGTATTCTAAACCACTTCGCAAGAAATAATATACTTTTAATATATTCTAAATGAAAGTTAGAATTAGTATAGAATTAATATTCGAATAACATTAGAACACAGTGTGTCCCACGAACTCTATCCACTTAAAGTATCTTCGTTATTTTAAACCAAATATGCGAAAAATCTTCAAATAAAAGTTATCAGTAGACTGCACATCTTTATGCATTTATGGCTTACAAAAATTTTCAAAAAATACTGGAGTATTAAATTCAGCAGAATTTAGTACGATTTTTATTTCTATTACCAATGAAAATAGAATTTTATTTAGTAACACTTTCTTAAAATTTGTCACTTTGTTAAAATTGCATAAACATCCGCAGTCTTGTTGTAAGATTTAAAGAACTTAATAATACATGGTGTCCCAAAAACGTTGTACTTCCTTGCAGGGGGTGATTCCCGAGGTCATTGGAAGTAACTTGTTCCTTTACGAAAATGTTCTCCGTGGAATTTTTAAGGAGTTATTAACGAAAAAAACGGACCAATCGGAACACGGCTATAGCTGAGCGTGGCATTGGCATTGGCCGAGCCGAAATCCAACCGTAGAAGCCGCGCTCTGGTTGGTCCGCGTTTTTCATTAATAGCTCCTTAACAAAGAGAACGCGGAGAACGTTTCCGCAAAGAAAAAAGTTACTTCACGTGTCTTCAAGAATCATATTCTTCAAGAAAATACAACATTTTTGGGACACCCTGTATAGTAAGAGCAGCTTTTTGACAAGTGTAAATGTAAAGGAGATACTAATATCATTTTCGTTTTTTAAAATAGAACGTTTTATTTTTTACGCTCGATTTTGAATAAATAGTACCAACTACATTTGTTCTAAAACTTACCGTTTCTGAGATCATTTGACTTTATTCATCCTATTACTCACTTTATGGAATAAGGAAACACGACACTTTGAACGTTGTTCATGTTTCATAACATTCATTACGCGTCCACTTGTCAAAAAACTGTTACAGTAAAGTCCCAATCTAAGTAAGCGCGGTGAGCGTTCGGAGGTGACCGTTCCAAGTCAGTTCGCCTACTCCTTCCACTGGGTGGTATACCTCGCGAGAAGCCAAGGAGCTCGAGCTGCCTCGGTCGCTGAGCTCTATAAACATGCCGCGTAATCCGATACCGGGTTAGGTATATCGGTCTGGACCACTACTAATCCAATTACAAAACTTTATTTTTCATTATTTTTTATGGGACCTTCACCAACTTATTTGTGGCATTTATCTGATTAAAATGACACCAAACGCGATATAATTTGAACTGTATTTAGTGGTTTAATTGACGGTATGGAGTAACTTTAGGAAGTAGAAGAGGATAGCGAGAAACAGCGACCGCAACCAATGCTAACTGTTTCATTTTCAATTTTCTTCTTATACAACCTTCCTCAAAATGATAAATTGTTCTCGATCGTACATGAATAAAATTGGGATAATATTCTCGGCGCTACGGTTCGATCAAATTCTACGCTAAATATAGCAATTTTGCAGTAAAACTCAAACGTTTCGATTCGGATTTGAATCTGGTGCGTCATAAGACCACGTTTGCTATAGAAAATGTTTTCTATTAGTGGAAAAGAAAGGTGGTGTTTCGTCCTAGACCCGCTAGAGGACTCATCAGTAAGTGGTCTTATGACGCATCAGATTCAAATCCGAATCGAAACGTTTGAGTTTTACTGCAAAATTGCTATATTTAGTGTAGAATCCAATCTTCCTCAAAATATTTGTCACATTTTTCTGATTAAAATGAATCGTTTAAAAACCTCCAACGGGCTGTAGCTCCGTTAATTTGCAAAATTCTAGCCTAATTCTTTGAGAACATATTTTCGAGATGTCAAGTTGTTTACGTAAACATATGCTATATATAGCATAATTATTAAAGATATGATAAATTATAAATTATGCTTTACATGTACAGTAAATATGGTTCTAATTTTATCTTGTTTGGTGACGTTTTAATAAAAAAAAATGTCGCAAATATATATATAAAATTTCATTAAAATAAGTAAAAAATAAAAAATTTCATTATTGCACTACCGATACGTTACTTTTTGTTGCGCCTTCGGCCGTGCGGTCCATGTTTACATGCTGTCCTTTTCTACATTCGGTGCGGTCGAAGCGGCTACAAAAAAATAGTGTCCGGTCCCGATCTACCATATGTCACAGCACGGAACCGAGAATCGGCTTAGATTGGGACTTTACTGTACAGCTATATCAGTGATCGGCAAACTCATTAGTCAAAAGAGCCAAATATACTAACCAAACAAGTATCCTGTTTTTAGAAGTCGGTTAAAACTAGGTACACTGAATAAAACTAGATATCATACTTTATAACAATCTTATTTATTGATAAATAGACTGCGGATCTTTATGCATTTATAGCAACATCGAGTAGATGAAATTCAAAATTGTTGGAAAATTTTTTAAATTGGACATGTCAATATATGTATGTATGATTTCTCCTCTACTCAAATCATTAAGGGATGAAATAACATTGAATTTAGTTTCCTTTCCTTGCAATCGATACAGACAATTTGTATTTTGCATAAAGATCCGCAGACTATTGATAAAAATAGAGTAGAAATTGCTCTTTATTTGAATGTAGATATAACACACTGATTAATCGAAAATTGTATTAAGATACTATGGAATTAAAATAAAATAAATTTATTTCAAACACGTCATTCCTGGAAGAATCGCACTCAAGTAGCCAAAGAGACGCATGTGGCTCGTGAGCCGCAGTTTACCGACCACTGTAGTATATATATTATGAATTGCTTTAAATCCGCATATTGTTTAAAATAACAAAGATATTTCAGATGGACAGAGTTCGTGGGACGAACTGTATATTACCGCACAACAAAAAGCTACGACAACGAATAAGATCAATCCAGTTTGAACAATTTGCAGTAGTACGTGCCAAATTGAAAATTGTAACAGTGGTTAAAAAAGGAAGTAGGTCAGTCATTTAATATCATAAATGGAAATATATCAGCATTACTATGTTTCCTTTATGGACTGACGTTGTTTTAATTTTCATGCACATTAAATATCGTACTCGGGAAGCTATATAAAATAATGTTTCGAACGAACGTATTTTAGGGGCGACGGCGAAACCTTGCAAACGCGGAAGACGACAAAGCGGAAGTGGAAACAGTATAGGTTCTGCGGATACGACGGAAGCCGGTCCTGATCGGATATTCATCTGGAGCCTTGATGAAACCATAGTCGTGTTTCATTCGTTGCTCAATGGACTATATGCAATAAAACATCATAAAGATCAAACTCTTTTAGCCCCAGTGGCGTACAGGATGGAGGAAATGATATTTAATTTAGCCGATACTCATTTCTTTTTCAATGATGTGGAGGTAAATGGTCAGATATTTAAAGAGTTTATTCACATGTTTGACGATCGTCACGTATTTTCTATCATTTTGAAGGAAATATGTCACATATCCAATTGTAACAGAGTAATTAATTGACTGCGGATGTTTATGCAATTTGCAATTTTTGTAGACGAATTTTAAGAAACTCGAAAATCAAATAAAATCTTATTTTCCGTGGTATTGGCCTTTGTAGATCTGAAATAAATGATGAAATCGTACTAAATTCTGTCGTATTTTATATCCTAGCATTTCTTGAAAATTTTCAAAAGCCATAATCGCAGAAAGATCCGCAGTCTAGTAATTCATGACGCTGTACAACACCGAATTTGTTCAGCAATATCTGTCGCGCGATTCTTATACATAGAGTTTGTCATTCTAAAACCAAATTCGAAAACAGAATTGCTCGATCACGCAATGTTTTCGAAAAACATTGGTTTTTGTAGAAATGCATGATTTTAATTAAAAAAAACGAGGTGTTACGTGAAAACTGAACACGCGAGAAAGTTCAGGTTTGAATAAAAAATAGGGTAGACTCTCCTCTACATATCCATATAGTCAATTATATTTTTTTTGTAAATGCTTGTTAAGGCGTAGACTCGCGTTTCCAGGATTGTAAGGGTGCGGGATGGGATGCGCCTTCTCATTTCTCGATAATGAATGCGATGGGGGTTTTCAGTAATCAAAAGCGCTAGATAAAAGATCAATCTAGGCCGCAATCGTCCTATTTTTACGTTTACGATGCGTAATTTGCATTATTCGAAAGCATACAGCTGCGCATGTTACTATTTTCATAAAACTGCGACAGGCACAGTCTTCCCTCACATAGTGTGACTTTCGTCTCTACGGATAGTGTTACTTTTCTATCCCCGCCCCCCTCTACTAGGGAGTTCCCCCATTGAGCGGTCGGTCGCGCTACAATGTAACACGATCCGAGGTCGAATATCGGTGAGGCAATACATACTAATGCAATGATGAAACCTTATTACTTTTAGTTATTTCGTTACAAAACCTTTACCAACGGATCGCTGACACTTTAAATAAGTAAATAGAATATGTTGGTAAAAATTCTGTAAAAAAAGAATGAAAAATAAAAAACTTTTCTATTTACATTGACATTGTAGCTGACACTCCTCTTTGTTGTTTACGCGCTGTATTTCTCTATGTTCGGCAAACGTCAAAGAACACTATGCGAGGGAAGACTGTAAATGCTTTCGAATAATGCAAATCACGCTTCGAAAACGCAAAAGTAGGCCACTTTGGGAAGCTAGCGCGCTAGATTGATCTTTTATCTAGCATTTATATAATAGCATGGAGCAGAACCTACATTTTTAGCATGCCAGATATGGGTATA
>CM052272.1:5891970-5906087 GCA_028455795.1 Lasioglossum marginatum
ATATATATATATATATTTATATAGTAATTATATATATATATTTTAATAATATATTTTTGTTATTTTTATAAAGGAACGCGAAACAGTCATTTTAACGCTCCGTAGAATCTCCGTAGAATTCTGTATAACAACTTCTTTATTGCTGCGCTTTCGACCACTAAAAAACCGCATCGTTTACATTATCGAGAAATGAGAAGGCGCATCCCGCACCCTTGCAATCCTGGAAAAACGAGTCTACCCCCTTATGTGTGTGTGTGTGTATGTGCGTGCGTGTGTGTGTGTGTTCGCACATATCCAAGAAACCAATACAAACTGAAAGTGAAAAAGACATTACTCCACAGGATTGTGATCAAGTACACATTGATGATGTATCGTCGGACGATAACGGGCAGGACCTGTCTTCTTACAACTTTGCCACCGATGGTTTTCAATGTGCATCAGCGAACAATGGCATATGTTTGGCTTCTGGTGTTCGGGGCGGTGTAGATTGGATGCGGAAGCTAGCTTTCCGATATCGTAAAATAAAAGAAATTTACAGTAATTATCGGAATAACGTCGGTGGCCTATTAGGCGCAGCGAAACAGGAACAATGGTTGCAATTACGATCAGAAATCGAAGTGTTAACTGATAACTGGCTAGCATCAGCCGTGAGATGTTTAAGTCTTATTAATAAAAGAAGTCATTGCATCAACATATTAGTCACCAACACACAACTGGTACCTGCTCTATCAAAAGTTCTGCTTTTCGGAATCGGTGGAATATTCCCAATTGAGAATATTTATTCTGCCACGAAAATTGGTAAGTTCCAAGGAAACTCACTCTTATCTGTACTACATAGAGAATAATCGCCATTTGTGGTGTTGTTATAAAAAAGTTGGGCTTACGAAAAATATGCAAAATTCAATCAGCATTATCTCAGATTACTTTTGAACTTTATCACGGATATTTTTAGCAGGATTACTATTCTTAATTACATTTTCATCAATGTAAATTGTTAACGGTAATATTTGTTCCAATCAAACAAATTCTGTTGTATTAGTTTCGAATTTATATGCTGTAAGGGATGATCAGTATAAATTCTAACAAAATGCAAGTAATTTAAACAAATTCGAATATAATTTGTTTATATACATATATATATATACACGTACATACATTGAAATTTCAATTCAGTATACCCTGCGATAGCGGGGATAGTTCTCGGACAATTAACCCTTAGCACTCGAGTAGTGACTTAAACCTCAAAGCCTAAATTTTGCTGTACCATTGTTCAAAATATTGTTTACATTATCAAATATGTTGGTATCTAATCAATTATTAAACATTTAAGTATTGTATGAGGTACTGTATCAATTTTGATATCCATAAAATGAAAAAAAGTAAATAGAATGGAATTATTCTAGGTCGCACAGTGGTGATTTGGACCGAAATCGTGGCCAAAAGTAAACAATTTTTTCCATAGTTTAGAAATCTGTGTAGTAGTACTTTATTTATAAAGTGGTAGAGCGCGTTTTTTTTTTGTTACAACCAATATTTAATACGCACTTCTGTCGGAGATACACAAGCTCAAAGGTGGTAGTTTCATTGTCGCCAGAATCGTCCAAAAACGTCGCCTTCTGCCCTTCCATTATCCCATTCCAGCACCATGATGGACTGGTCACTTATTAATCTGGTTTTCAGAGAGGGGATAAACTGTATTCCCCTCGATTTCCCCGATCTGGTGACACTGGCTAGCTTTAACACTAAACCTACCGAGCCTTAAAAGTAACTGTACATGTTCCCTTATAAAAATGACAAGATTGATTTTATTTAGACTTTGTGCGGCTTCTATTGTAATACAGACACGTTATCTATATATACAATCGTTTCTTATGAAATCAGTTTTATTATTTTTCTACTTGTAAAATAAAAAAACTGGGACCGGTCATTTTGACCGGTGTTGGTAGGTTTAGTTTTAAAAGATCCGCATTTTCAACCATAATTGAAAGTACCTTTGCGATTTATTATTGCGCTGTAACGCTAGATTATCATTCGTGCTATTATCGGCCATGTCCTAATTTAATATAATATTTCGATTTCATTGCTTTATTTCACTTTTTACAGTTTTGGGAAATAAAACAGAGAAATCGACGCATCTGTTCGATTTCATTAACAAAACAGTTGTTTATCAATCGAGATCAAGCGTCCATTTTTTTTTAAAGAAATTGTGAAGGCTATTAAGCAAGTGTATGTTTTATTTTCCTGCGACCTATTGCGACCTTATGAGTTATTGCCATTTCCTTACCGTAAAGTTCCGAAACTGTGAAGTTGCCCGAAATCGGTCGAATTGCGTCGGATGTAATACAGGTAACCCTCCTATAACACGGTAGATAGGTTCCTAAAATGCCGTATTGTGTGAAACCGTGTTATATGAGACCCAGAGCCAGTACAAATAATTATTTCAATAAAAAAAAAATTTTAATATACCACGTTTTTAACCCCATACAGACAGTCCTGAAAATTTGTGATTGTGAATTTTTAGTAGCTATGAAAATACTTATAAGATTTAAAACGAAAAATGTTGTGTGAGCTTTTTCAACGGCAGCTACTCTCTACACTCCTTACTATTATCTTGCGCTCCACGTTTTTCGTTTTAAATCTTATAAGTATTTTCATAGCTACTAAAAATTCACAATCACAAATTTTCAGGACTGTCTGTATGGGGTTAAAAACGTGGTATATTAAAATTTTTTTTTTATTGAAATAATTATTTGTACTGGCTCTGGGTCTCATATAACACGGTAGATAGGTTCCTAAAATGCCGTATTGTGTGAAACCGTGTTATATGAGACCCAGAGCCAGTACAAATAATTATTTCAATAAAAAAAAAATTTTAATATACCACGTTTTTAACCCCATACAGACAGTCCTGAAAATTTGTGATTGTGAATTTTTAGTAGCTATGAAAATACTTATAAGATTTAAAACGAAAAATGTTGTGTGAGCTTTTTCAACGGCAGCTACTCTCTACACTCCTTACTATTATCTTGCGCTCCACGTTTTTCGTTTTAAATGTTACAAGTATTTTCATAGCTATTAAAAATTCACAATCACAAGTTTTCAGGACTATCTGTATGGGGTTAGGAATCTGTATGGGGCTAGGAAAAATTATTTTATACTTTTTAGTCCGTCTTAAAAACGTGGTATATTAAAAATTTTTTTTTATTTAAATAAAGCGAGTTAATAAAAACGTGGTAAAAAAGGGGGGTTACGTTCCAAAAACCTACATATTAAAAACAATCATGTGGGAAAGGGGTTCCCGCTATTTATCCTATCGTGTTAGAGCGAAATCGTGTTATAGGATGCCGTGTTGTAGGTGGGCTATATTCAACATTAAAATCTGACATTTTTCGCTATATGAAGTCATCTGGTAATAATCTATATGAATAATACTACTCGAAAACATTCTATTACCAAATATATGGAAAATTATATGTGGAAATCAAATAATTATTCTCGTACCCGTCCGCCAGTTTGTTTTTTGTAATTTTCACATCAAATTCATAATCAGCAACCCGAAGAACCCCAGAGTATCAATTTTGAACTAAATTAAAATTGAACTAAATATCCCTTTCTATTTTGGCCACATTTTGGCGACATCCAAGCACTGTGGGTTGGAAGAAATATTTGATTCTCGAATTAAAATAGCTCCGAGTGCAAAGGGTTAAGCAAGATCTTTTGGGCATTTATCGAGAAAACACTGTACAGTAAAGTCCCACTCTAAGTCGATTCTCGGTTCAATCAGTCAGTGTTTTATATATAAATTCAAATAAAGTGCAACTTCTACTCTATTTTTAACGATAGACTGCGGATCTTTATGCAAAATAAAAATTGTCTGTATCGATTGCAAGGAATAGAAACAAAATTGAATATTATTTCTTTCTTTAATGATTTCAATTGACGAGAAATCATACATACATATATATATTGATCTTCTCAATTTTAAAAATTTCCCAACAATTTTGAATTTCATCTTCTCAATTTTGCTATAAATGCATAATTCGCAGTCTATTTATTAATAAATGAGACTGTTATAAAGTATGATATAGTAAACGCTCCTTTACTGTCCGGGTTCGTGATCACTGTTCATTGATGCTTGCTGATGCAGCACACAATGCGATCATTCTGTGCTTCTCTATGTTCGGCTCTCTATTGAAGTCGCGGTCGGCGCGGTAGACGCAGTCATAAATCAAAAATAGTGTCACGACACGATCACTGTCTGTGCAGAACACGGCTGTTGGACATTAAAGGGGCTTTTACTGTATCTAGTTTTAACCGACTTCTAAAAACAGGGTATTTGTAAAGAAATTTGGCTCTCGAAAGAAATCTAATTCGTTATACTGCTGATATTTGGCTCTTTTGACTAATGAGTTTGCCGATCACTGATATTGCAATACAGTAAAGTCCCAATCTAAGCCGATTCTCGGTTCTATGCTGTGACATAGATCGGGATCGGATACTATTTTTTTGTGACCGCGTCGACCGCGCCGAACGTAGAATAGGACAGCATGTAAACATGGATCGCGCGGCCGAAGGTGCAACACAAAATAACGTATCGGTGAGACAATACTAGTGCAATAATGAAACTTCTTCATTATTTACTTATTTTTAATGAAATTTTACCAATATATCGGCGACATTTTTCTGATTCAAATGGCACCAAACAAAATACAATTTGGCTCATATTTACAGTACATGTAAAGCATAATTTATAATTTATCATATATGTAATAATTATGCTATATATATAATGTAATATAATATGTAAACAACTTGACATCTCAAAAATATGTTCTCAAAGAATTAGGCTGGAATTTTGCAAATTAACGGAGCTACAGCCCGTTGGAGGTTTTTAAACGATTCATTTTAATCAGAAAAATGTGACAAATATTTTGAGGAAGGTTGTATAAGAAGAAAATTGAAAATGAAACAGTTAGCATTGGTTGCGGTCGCTGTTTCTCTTTCTTTTTCACTCGCTATCCTCTTCTACTTCCTAAAGTTGCTCCATACCGTCAATTAAACCACTAAATACAGTTGAAATTATATCGTCATCTTAATCAGATAAATGCCACAAATAAGTTGGTGAAAGTCCCATAAAAAATAATAAACAATAAAGAAGTTTTGTAATTGGATTAGTAGTGGTTCACACCGATATACCCGACCTGGTATCGGATTACGTGGCATGTTTACACTGCTCGGCGGCCGAGGCAGCTCGAGCTCCTTGGCCTCTCGCGGGGTATGCCCCCAGTGGAAGGAGTTGGCAAACTGACTTGGAACGCTCACCTCCGTCGCGCTTAGATTGGGACTCTACTGTACTGTGTATTTATTACGTTAGATTGGAAAAATTATATAACTTATGAAACATGAAAGTGTCGCTTTTTTAGCAAACTAAATGAAAGCTATAAAAGACATGCATTAAATATACGTATAAACGATAATATACATTTTTAGGGAAAGAAAGCTGCTTTGGAAGAGTGATAGCACGATTTGGCCGGAGATGCACATACGTGGTAATAGGAGATGATTCTGACGAAGAAACGGCAGCACGTGCCCACAACTTTCCATTCTGGAGAATAAACAGCCACTCGGACACGCAGGCTCTTTACAACGCCTTAGAAATGGGATTTCTTTAATCGGAACAAATTGAAAAAATATATCCAAATGAAAGATACTTCGGTTATACGGGATGTTTTCTATTAGAATATTCTTTACTCTGTCGATCGAAGAGTATAAGTAGGATGCTTATATCGGACATTTTAACATTTCTACTATTTATCACAATCTTAATACTAGAATCGAGGATCAATGAGTCCTCTAAAATTGCCATACATGGTTACCAGGTAAAGCCATTGGTCGATCGTTAGACATGAGCGATCAAAGCAGGGTCCACAAGTGATATATAATGAAAAAGATGAAAGTAACGGAAGAAACATATTTGCGAAGTAAAGATTTATATATATAATACAAATATTTTTAATTCATGGACGCTTTTTCAACCACATGTTCGACGTGAACATTAATTCAGTTGAAAACTGTAATACCTTCTATGTACTTAATAAACACATTTCCTGCTTGACAAAATTATAGAAAAGTATAGAATTGGTCAGAAAAAAATTAGATTTACAGACGAAATGATACACGCACCTAAGTTAACTATAATATTCGAGCGATCAAGCTTCTTTCAGAACATTTCCGAAAGATTTTATAGGAATATTGTGATACAGTTTGGTCCAATTATTTCATTACAATGTCATCCGAGTACACATAAAGAAATATAGCGAAATGTATACTTTCATCAGTAATTGGTGGAAGTTATAATACGTTTCGAATTACTTTTCATTAGCTCTAATACAAGAACATTTGATTGAAACATTATGAAATTCTAACAATTATTTGTTCGTATGTATCCTACTTTAATTAGGATATTTAGGTACTGTATATTGTTTGAATTGTCCATATCATAGTACGATTGGAAAATATCTCCGAAATTTCAGCTGTTTTGACTTATATAGATTATCAGAAGTAGCGATTTAAATAGAATGTGAGTGTCATTTAAATTTAAAATTCTCTAAAAGTATTAGAGGCGCATAAATAATATTTTCAAAATGTATGAGAGTATAGGTTGTGTAATTACAATTCTAATTAATAAAATGGAAAGATAAGATTACCAAAGTTAACGTTGAATAACTGTAAAATCAATTTTATGTAAGTTCTTTAAATATGTGGTATATTCAGTTGAAAATCATTCAACAAAATATACTCACACTTTGTGTCTTATATATTGGCATAAGAGGATTTGTTTTCTGTTTTGAAAATATAAAATCCTCCTTTCATAACTTGCATCTATCTTTTAGATTTCAATACTTATTTATATATTCATTTTATATTGCTGAATAATATTACTTTAGTTTCTTTTGACTACAAAAGTACAGCAGTGTGGTACAATTATATACAGGGTGCACTAGATAAAGTGTTACAAGCTGTTTTCTCAGAATCTAATGAAGATAGTATGTATTAAATTTTTTTGGGGTAATTTTTGGGGGAAGGAAATATTATCGATTTTTTGATATTGCGATACCTGTCATTAAACTCAATAGCATTTACTTGAACTTTTTTTTATTGCGCATGGTTACAGAGTTATAACGAACAATTTTTTGTGAATTGAAACGTTGAAGAAACGAAAAAAACTAAAAATATAATATTATCACATACTACATTTTATTAAATGTTCAAAATGATGTCCTTGGACTTCTAAGCGCTTTCAATATTCGCAAAATCAATTTCGATTGTTCACTGTAACTCTATAACTGTGTGCAATAAAAAAGGACGTTCAAGTAAATACTGTTGAGTTTAATGAGTGGTATACACAATAACAAAAAATATTGGGGCCCCCCTGTCTGCCCCAAAAATTACCCCAAAATATTTAATACATACTAAAATATTAGTCCTCCTTAACCACTTAATCTAAAAAAAATCAATTCGATCTTCATTATAGATTCCGAGAAAATAGTTTGTAACACTTTATCTGGTACACCCTGTATAATACCTGAGAATTCATGACTCGATGAATAATCAAAATTATTGGAAAATGTTAGAAGCACAAAATTTGCACAAGTCCATTTATATATTGTTACACAGCTAACGCTGATTGTATAAATACATCATTATATGAAACTACACGAAATATTATTCAGAAATTAATGTGTGAAATTACAGAAAAATAAAAATCATATTGAATAATAGTATTAAAATAAAATGATGAGTGATATATGTATACCATTTATACATATATGTATATTTCGCAATTTATACACTGTTTTTTATTCCCATGGAAAATTTACTTTTTTAAAGAAAAATGTGTATCTTTATTTAGAATTGATGATATTCAATCACACAAATCAGATGTGATTACATAGGTGAATATGCGTATTAAAATAGGTAAAAGAGTTTAAAAGAAAACATTTAATCACTGTAGAGAAAAACTGTAATTATTGTTTTATTTTAAATACTTCCACTTTGATTTACAAGCATTCCTTTGTTTATATATTCTATTCTACACTAAACGCACAACGATATAAATTTTCTTTCTCTGTATGTATAATTTTAGAACATCTAAGCAATTGTATTAAGTGAACTGTGCCTATTGAAATTATATATATTTTTATATATAATTGTCATTTTAATTCCATCAACAGGTTCTTCAGCACATCATTAATTTTGTATAACAATACGATAACGTGATTCGTGATATGTAATTCGTTTCTGTAGTTCATTGAATTTCTGTCCAGAACATTTCGTCATATTTGTACATCCTTTGTTATATAAATGCTTTTAGTGAACGGTATCGAAAAAAAATTATGATATATAGTGCTTCTGTGCTATGAATTTTCAATAAAAATAATTTTGTTTATAGCTATGCGACACTGATTTTCATACTTTTCAAATTAAGGCATATTACACAAGCCTTACTTTAGTTTGTACTTTACTCTTGATATTATTTAAAAAATTATTTTATTTTCAACTTCTTTTTGTTTACGTTATATTTTTGTATACAACTAGATACTACAACATAAATCTTATTTTAGATATACAATCTCAAGTAATCAAGCGCCTCGTCTCGTTCGTGTAGAGTGTAGATGTTATATAACTAGACTGCGGATCTTTATGCAAAATAAAAATATTTTTCGTGGATTACAAGACACTGAAGTCATATAAAAATTTCTTGCAATATTCAACAATTTTAACACGTTCCGTGCCGAGACGTTTTTGCTCGACAATTAAACAAACTTTAGTGTTTTGTCCTATACTCCATTTTTTATAATGCCACCTTCTTTTGGTGAAAATATATTCTACAGTCTTAAATTTGTTATAAAATATATGTTTTCAGTACGACCAGTGTACACGCGGCCTGAATGGATAGTATAACGTGTACCATCGGTGGTACACATGGCATGGAGCGTGTTAACAAACTGAAAATAACATATGGACGTTCTTAACACTAGGTTTACGGAGCTCTAGAAATAACTATTTCACATTATTGTATAAACATAACAAGAATGTGTCTATCCAAATTTTTGGCCATTTCTCCAATAATGTATTCCAAAAGAAATAAATTTGGTAAATAATTCCTCAGGGAAACATCTTTACAATCTCAATAATCGCACATTAAGAATATTAGAAGCCGTCATTTTGACGGGTCCCGTAAACCTAGTGTTAAATTGTCTCTATATGTTTACTGTCTTAAATTACATCCACCCATTTTTGTCATAAATGCATAAAATCCGCAGTCTATACATAACATACAAAAGAAAAATTTATTCGGTTTTTACATAGTGACATATGTTGGAGTTGTCATTACCCCGCAATTATTATCTTTCGGAGACATAAGGATGTAGCCATCGTTACCCCAGTAATTAGACCACGAATTCTTGATTAACCAATAGTCTTTTCCATCTAGTTTACCATAACCAACAGCCAAAACCGCATGATCCAATGATTCCTCTTTGTTGCCTACACAAATGTGTCGTTCGCATTATAGAAATATATTTTTGTCCGGAGTATCCAGAAAACGTTGTAATCACATATACATACCACAAGCTGCATCATAATATACACCATGAGAATAGAATGAGAAAGTTTTATGAGATGCATCGATCGCTACTGAGATAGGACCATGTTTTGCCATGGCAAGTTTAAAGGCCTGAGGGTCGTTCCGTGTAACGTTCACATAACCCGTAATCGCGGCTGTCATTTTAGTATTGTTTACGTGACAATAACCATCCTGAAAACAAAAATATTAAAATGTATTAATTTTTTACTTATCTTGCGAAGGACATCGTACATAATATAATATAAAAAGTACATAATATAAAGAGTTTTGTACAAAATTTTGTACACAAATTAGAAAATGAAAAAAATATTTAACACAAGATTTCTCATAAGTGTATATATATTTATGTTCAGAAGGTAATAATAATTCTGTTTTGTTAAGCATTTGAAAACTAAAAGTGGTAATAAAAAATGTAAAACATGTATATTGCGCTTAGAGTTAAGTGTCAGTGAAATTTCTAAAAGATATCATAAGTAATAATAATAGTGTAACTAATATTGCTCAATTGTTTCATAAATGGTTATGTAATTAGCTGATATTCTTTTTAAGTTACAAAGTTCATGAACTCGTATCTTTCTCCAGTTTTGTCAAATTGTTTACGATGAGTAAAACGAATATTAATTCCTTTTTTTTGAATGCCTGCTATTTGTGCTCTAGGACACTCGGTTTGTCTAAAACCGCACCAACTAATTGCCTAATGTCCTTTGTTAATCAAACTATAGCAATTCCCATTAATATTCGGACGCTCGCAAAAGAACGATAACTTTTTTAATATTGGACCATACGATTTGAACTTTTTTGAAAAGCTAGAACAATTAGGTTACTACAGGGATGTGAAAAGAAATTTTTTCAAAAATTGCAATTGGTCGGAATTGTATAGAAAATACTAAAAGTTGCTATATTGAAAATTTAAAATATACGTTTTGTAGATCAGTGTCAATTATATGCATTGTATAAGTTGCATCGAAATCGGTTGATGTGGGAAAAAACTTAGTGTGAGTATGATATACTTAGATTGATTACAGTTAGAGACCGAAAATCGTGAAAAACTGCAATTTTGACCATCTTTAAATGTTTCTAATTCATTGCAACGTCTTTCCTCTGTATTTTCTCTGCAATTCCGACAACTTGCGACTTTTGTCAAAAATTTTTGTACTTTTGTGTAGCAAACCAATTGTTCTAACTTCTCAAAAAAGTTCAAATCGTCGTATGGTCCAATATTAAAAAAGTTCTCATCTTTTTCAGTGTCTAAATATTAGTGCGAGTCACTATATATATGATAATATTATAGTTATTTATTATGTTTACTATGTTATCATTAGACTGCGGATCTCTATGCATTTATGGGTTCCAAAAATTTTCAAAAAGTGCTAGAATATAAAATTCCACGAAATTTAGTACGATTTGTATTGATTCCAGAACTACAAGGACTACTATCACTGAAAATAAGATTTTGTGTGATTCCCCTTTCTTAAAATTTGCCTATAAAAATTGAAAATCGCATAAACATCTGCAGTCTAGTTATCATTTATTCAGTTTTCATTTATGCAACTATACACACAACATGGCATTTATTTACCTGACCAAGGTATCCACCATAATCCTCCTCCGTAGGCAGACCTCCATGTTTCATAATCCACTGATACGATCTAAAATCTTCACCACCATCACAGCCATTATTTCCATAACCCCATGAACAATCGATAAGCGCCTGTAATTTTAGAATAATAAACTATAATAGCTTTGTATGAATAAAGAAAAGTATTTATATTTCGAACATGATTAAAAAATCAGTTTTCTTCGCAGATG
The DNA here is from genome assembly GCA_028455795.1 of Lasioglossum marginatum. Lineage (NCBI taxonomy): Eukaryota > Metazoa > Arthropoda > Insecta > Hymenoptera > Halictidae > Lasioglossum > Lasioglossum marginatum. Next base: position 5,903,429 of record CM052272.1, read on the forward strand.
AATTTCTAACGTAAAAACTAGAATAAAAAACCGTCCTAATAAACATAATTTGTATTGGTAATTTAAAAATGTTTAGGTGGAATATTATAAATTCTATTTAACAATTATATTCTATTTAATGTTACAAATGTTACCATAGTCTGTAGATTATTTATTAGACCTTCAGACATTTTCCATAGCTATTTTGAAATTCTAAAACGTAAGCAATAACAGATGACCATGTATCGTGTCTAATCAATTTTGAAACATGTTTTCAAGTCAATACAGGTGCATAGACGTAGTCCTTGAAGGATTAAATAAGTCACCCTTATATTTTTATATTTAATCATCACTACTGAACTTCTTACAAGGGAACATACCAAACTCGGACAAACCGCTTCTCATAAAATTTATGTGAGAGGTAGTTCTCGGAAAAATATATGACACGTATTTTTTGTTTAAAACATTCTTCGAAGTTGGGGGTCGAAAATACATTTTCTTAAATATCTCAAGAAATAGAGACTATAAAAAAAAGATGTGATTTCGTTTAGCGTACTGCATGCTTAAACAATGCAATGGCTAACCTTGGATAATCTTTCATGGAATTTTTCTATAGTTGTATGATTTCCACAAAACTTATACAAGAACAAACTACAATGTGAACTTTAAGTAATCAATATGATTTAATGTCCTTCGCTATTCTCATTTGCAAGTCTATGCTTATTATTGGACTGCGGATGTTTATGCATGTATGACTTATAAAAATTTTTTAAAAATGCTGGAGTATTAAAATCAATAGAATAATAGAGTACGATTTTTACTTATTTTGGATCTGCGAGTGCTATTAACAATGAAAATTAAATTTTATTTGGTACCACTTTCTTAAATTTGTCTACAAAAATTGAGAATTGCATAGACATCCGCAGTCTACTTATTATTTATTATCTCTCCTTTTCAGGACTAATCCCTATATTGAAGGTTTACTTACCTGCTGAGACAAACGCGCTAATTTACCATACTTCATGTAATATGCACCTTCCACAGCGCCAGTCGTACCAAAACTCCAGCAAGAACCGCAAACAGATTGATCTATACCAGTACAAAGAATTTCTTGTTCACTAGAGACCACGTCGTCAACTTTATTTTATTACATAAGCAAATGATTATACAAACCCTTAACAGGAGTAACAGCACCATATAGTCTCCAATCTAGAGACTCTGGAATGTCTTCTTGTTCTCTTTCAACATTGTAAGGGAAAGGCTGCCCTCCGTTATATCCTTTAGTGTATTGCTTACCACGCAAGGCCTTCAACTCTAACTCTGTACGATCTACCAAGTGATTAACATCTAGCTGATAACCTTTATTAGCACGATTGGATGAATAGATAAATCTGAAAATATTGTTGCTATTAATTTCAAGAACAATACATACAAGCGCAATACATACCTTAAATTTTGTCTGAATACTTCTTTTCGTTTATGATGCTCAATCTCACTCTCGTACTCCTTGCCATGAACTTTCTTGAAACTTTCGAAAGCTTCGTTTACATGAGCATCATAATTATGAATAAATTCGCGCATAGGATTAAAGGTATATATGTGTTTATCTCCAGGTCCCGGGAAGCTAACACATGTTAAATCTACACAAATTTATTTTCCATATTTAGTATACAGTTAAATAAAATTTGTACTAACAATTATAAATCTATGCTGTTTACTTTCTGTAATTTCAAATACATCAGCATTTGGCTTCATCGATGTAAACGAGTCATAATTTAAATAATAATGATCGTAATGGGAGCCCAAAAGACTGTTGAATCCTTTCATTTCATATTTTACAGGAATTGGTTCCATTGCCCCTGGCACACGTGGTGATTTCTGCAGTGAAGTATAAAATAATTAAATACAGAGTGAGTCGTGTAACTTGCGCATCTCAAATAACTTTTGAATGATGCATCTAATGAAAAATTGTTTAATACAAAAATTACGTAATTTGAGAGGGGTCAAACGACAGCATATAAGTTTTTCTTGTATGTGCGAAGATTCCAAAATTTTCAAAGCTCACCTTGGTTCTTCAAATAGAATCATGTAGTTTTTCGTCGAAAGAATATTCAATTTCATATGATTCAGTATTAACATTGAAAGTGAAGAGTGCATACTTTGTCAGAGAAATAGACTGATACCTAGTTTAGAACCAATATATAGAGTGAGACACTAATTATTGCCACCTACAATAAAAAGTAAGTATGATAGTATTGGCAATAACAAATAAACACTTCTGGACGATATTTAAGATTAGTATCATCGAATCAAGGAATTGTAAACGATGTATTCTTTCGAAGAACAAACTGATATGCTTCTCATTTATGGAGAATGCCAGCAAAATTCGGTGAGAGCTAGAGATTTATACGCTGAAAGCTATCCTCAACGTTTCCATCCTACACGTCGTACAATTGAATACATTTGTACAGTAAATTGTCATAGCATGCGATTCAATAAGTACCGAAGTGATAGGAAATACTACTCAATCTGTGATAAGAAGTAGCAGCATTGCATTGATATTAGGGGTGTGCGGGCCGCCCGATTTTCGGGCGCCCGAATCGTCGGGCCGAGCCGCAGACTGTCGGGCGGGCTTGATTCGAGTGCCTGATACTTCATGAGGTATCGGGCGGCCCGAGAG
>CM052272.1:5913413-5939632 GCA_028455795.1 Lasioglossum marginatum
GATTTCAAAACTGTCATGCTACATGGTAATCCAAATACAACATTTTAAAAGTATTATAAAGTCTGATATAATCAACTAAAATTATATACATTATTCATATTGAGTATATTCATGTCAGCATTGCTTTTTTTGAATATTGTTAATAGGACACAGTGCGTTTCGTATATATTATGAGTAGACTGCGGATCTTTATGCATTTACGTAGAAATTGGCTAGGTGAAATATAAAACAATAAAAGATTAGAAAAATTTAAGAATGTTGTAACACAAGGCATGAAATCAATTTTTATTTTACTTCTGCTGCCCACAATCAATGCAGAACATTTTTATTTCGCATAAAGATCTGCACTCTAATAATGAGATTGAATTTATCTCTATTTTATATGTAGACTGTACATCCTTTTTTTATAAAACCTTCTCGAAACATAAAATTCTACTGACATGGTGTGATTTGTGAAATAATTACATAAGGTATATTAATTTTTTTACTTTTTATCATGCGTTTCTCAAATTTCTTATATTGCAAGATCAGTTTCATATTAATGACTTCCAGGCGACTTTTCTGATACGATGATATTTTGCTTCATTTTAATAATTCAATATCATCAATATACTGCGGATATTTATGCATTTTCCAATTTTTATAGATGAACTTTAAGAAAGTGGAATGAAATAAAATCCTATTTTTAATGGGAACATCCTTTGTAGATCTAAAACAAGTAAAAATTGTACAAAATTCTACCGAATTTTATATTCTAGCCTTTTCTGAAAATTTTCATAAGCCATAAATGCATAAAGATCCACAGTCTAGTAAATTCTAAAAATTAAGCGATAGCAAATGTAGAATTCTAAAACCTTTTTATATTACATGCAAAAATCTAAAGATAAAAATAGCTAACTGTATAGGACATACTAAGAACAAAACTATTACAGTCCCTACTGAAATTATTAGTCGCTAATGACCTGGCTATCAATGCGACTCTAAATCCAGGAAAGAAGAAGAAGAAAACCATTATATTACGCTATCATTTGTCCGATATTGTTTTTCCAATGTCATAATTACAAGTATTAGAGTAAGAATATGAAGTAATGAAAATAATAAATGTTTAAGAACTATGTTGTAAAATTTGACAAATGTGGTCAATCGCTAATATGCATATGTAGTTTTAAGAGGATACAAATTACAAATTCTCTTTTCTGTCGATTTCTACAACCAATCTTTAATATTTGATTAATCAACACATAATTCATCATTTCATTGTTTGCAAAGACCTTTTCATATTTTCTTAGGAACATATTTATTTCTTCTCTACATACGAAAACAATATTTCAATGAAATTTTAATGCACTAGACAAAAGTAAAATCTTTGGTTTTGTAGATATGGGTGCTCAAAATTTATATCGAACGTAACATATAACGTGTAACTATAGTTACAATATAATATACTAATATAGCTAATATATTAGCTAAAATTGCTTCTAATATCCATGTAAAGCTATATATACTGTGAAAACATTCATTTTCTTGTATAAGCCTGATTTACACTTATTATTAGAATTACAGTACAAAATTCTAAATATAAATAAACTTGCAAAACAGTTGCAAGTATACACTCTGCGCTTGAATTGTATATTAAATGATGATATAAAATCTCTATATAAAGCCAAATATTTTCATATAAAAATGATAATCTAATAAAGCAGCTATTTCAATAGTTTATATTAAGTTACTCTCACTACCATTTATCTCTAGTATAAAATGTTTGTAATATAATGATCAGTTTGGAACGAGATCATTGATCTGAAGCAATCGATGGGCAATCTTGGCATACTAGGAAGAAATGGAGTGTTTAAAGTTCATAAGAAGTGTTGTCAATTCTGCAAATATAATAATTACACTGAGGATCTTTATGCATTTATGGCTTCTGAATATTTTCAAAAAATTCTAGATTTGAATTATTTTAGATCTACAAAGGCTTCGACTTCCTTAAAATTTATCTAGAAAAATTGCAAATTGAATAAACATCCGCAGTCTAATAATAATATTTAAAATTCAGATGACTGCAAAATCTTGAACACTGAGTTGCATATTTAGAAAACATCACAACCGATGTATGGTGTTAAATAATGTGATAAGTATGTGATTTGAGATGTGAAATATAGGCCTTTCCTAGATATCATAAACACAATAAAAAGCCATTGGTTCAGAGACCCAATAAAAAAAAGTGATCTATGGTACCTGGCCAACAGAGTAATTTAGAGATATGTTATACTGAAGTAAAATCGATTATGTATGCTGGTTGCTGAACAGGCCAATGTAGAGCAGAAAATGCCTGTTGACAAGATAATAAGACAATTAGATCATTATAATAATTCTTTTCCTCTTAATTTTGTCAATAACATTCTTCTTAATAACGATAAGATCCAATTTGATGGCTGCAATCATAACATCATGGTTGAAAATATTCAATTCATGCTATGTTAAGAATACAGCATTAGTGTTGTTTCAATATTACAAATCAATCGGTATTGAAAAAACGTTAGAAATTTGTTTAGCATTTACAGAATAAACAGTTAATAGATTATTAACATGCCTTGGACCCAGTTCAGAATATTTGAAGAAGAGACAATACTGACCTTAGGTTCAACAAAAGATGTAAATAAGGCATAAAAGATTCTATGGAGGCACCCACCGCTCTCGCCATCAGAGAGCTAATTACTAGACTGTAGATGTTTATGCAATTTTCAATTTTTATAGGTTAAAAAAGTGGTACCAAATAAAATTCTATCTTCATTAGTAATAGTACTTACAGATCCAAAATAAATAAAAATCGTACTAAATTCTGTTGAATTTAATACTCCAGCATTGTTTGAAAATTTTAATAAGCCATAAGTGCATAAAGATCCGCAGTCTACTAATTACGCTACGACACCAGACACCACCTTCCATACTACATACATACATCCATACTACATACACGTACCGTCCTCAACTTTGCATATTTCAGTGCCTAAGGCAGGGTCTGTTATATAGCCTCACTGACAAGTCCTCTAGCAAACTCAAGATGAAACGCTCACTTTCCTTTTCATTCTTTCACACCAAACAGAACTGCTAAAGTGGTGACCCTGTCAACCAACACTTGGCAGCATGACCAGAGGAGATGCAACAACAACTACAACCTTTGAGCGCAGCAACGCTTGTAATGGATCAACACCAGGAGGATGGATGCTACTGCAAAACGCTGAGAATACGTAATCCCTCTCTTAGTAGCAGCAAAACCTGGACCGCAATGATGTCAACAGGTTGGCAGATTCATGGAGAAACTCTGCAGATCCTCTAATATCCTCTCAAAAAAAAAACGGCAGTCATGCTAGAAGATCTATGGTTCGAGAAAGCTTAAAACCATGTTCACCCAATAACTACCCTTGTGGTAGGGTTACCGACTTGAAACTTGCCACACAGAGTTTTCTTTGAGGCCCTATTGAATGGTGTGATCAAAGTTTGGGGATACTTTTCACCATCTTATCCAGCTATACCCTTTGAGAGTAATTTGCATTATTCGGCAGTGTAATTTGATTTATACAGCTGCGCATGTAACTATTTTCATAAAGTTGCGACAGCTACATGATGCCGAATAATGCAAATTACGCCTCATAAAAATAGGACGGGATACAATCTTTGCATTATCGAGAAATCAGACGGCGCATCCCGCACACTTGCAGTCCTAGAAAAGTCTACCCCCTTAATTTGAGTCAATTCCCCGGATCTGGCGACTCTGACCTGACGTTTGATTTCGTTCAGAGATGATAATTCCTGTTCAGATACGATACGCTTTATTACAAATCAAAAACATTTTGCATTTTTAAAAGTTTGTTCTCCTTCAAGATCTCTCTTTTCACACTCTATAATATTTCTATAGTATTCTGTACAGATGTGAAATAATGGTAGTGAATATGCCAATATATTGAAATAACATTTCATTGAACATACAATTTCTGTCCATAACTTTTTTAATATCAAATCACAACAATACATATGTATTTCTAATTGTACTGATGCATGCAATATTTTTTTCTAAAAATAAACATAGTTATATGTTTAATAATGCGTCAATTTTTTAATATTGTCACTTAAGATCATTGAAGTTTTGTTTCTTTAAGACTATATAAAACATGATCATAACCGCATAAAAAATTAATGAGAATGATTATCATACTTTCAATAATATTCAATATATACTTGACAATGTATCATATGTGTTACTCTATTTTGATTGTCCCTTTTCTAAACGTTAATGGTTCTGTTCAGAAAAAGGCTAACAAAATTCAGTAGTAACTATGGTACAATGCAAGATTAAAAGTTAAACTAATTGCATATACATATAACAATAGATATTAACATACAGGTTCTGTAATAATTTTCATTATATATTAACATCATAAAATTTGTTTACTAATTCAGTATTCAAATTTAATCAGTAAACAATAGTATCATAGTAATAATAGTAATAATAATATAATAAGAAGAACAAGAAGAAGTAATAATCATTAAGGAAATGGTATACAGCAGATTGATAGATTCAGAAATATAGAAATGCAGATACAAAGGTCGAGATGTTACTAAGTCGAAGATGTTACAAAAAATGAAGTATGCATGTATGTGAAACATAAAGAAGTAAGACAGAATAGATCTAGAAAGGAAAAGAAACAGTGAAGATATTCAAATACTTATTATATTCATTATATTCTTCATACTTATTATATTCATATACTTATAAAAAAAGGTAAAATATTGATGAATAAACTGCAGATCTTTATGCATTTAAAAATGCTTATGCTTATAAAAATGTTCAAAAAATGTTAGAATATAAAATTCGATAGAATTTAGTAAGATTTTTATTTGTTTTGGATTTACAAAGTCTGTTCCCATCAAAAATAGGATTTTGTTTTATGCCTCTTTCTTAAAATTTATCTATAAAAATTAAAAATTACATAAACATCCGCAGTTTAGTGATGAAACCGTGAAGAACAACAGAAGTTTAAGTTACTTTATTAAACTAAACATAGAAAGTAGATCCTAGTTTTAAACACAACAAGAACAGATCTTTTACCAAATCTATATTTATCAAAAGCAAACGGGAAAAAATGAAGAATATAGAATTGCAATACAATATGAGGAGAAAATAAAAATACAACTTAAGATACAAAAAAGAAATAACTGTGAAGACATTTAGCGTAAAAAGAGGAGAAGAGCAGATAGAAAAATATGACAAACTTTAGTTTGAAAAGAAACATGAATACGAAAATATCACTTGAACATGTTGCGATGAATTGCAAAAGAGCTGGACAGGTCAGGAGAGATATGGAGGACTGAATGAAAGTTATATTTGAAAAGAAACAAGAGTAATTTGAAGAATATATAAACACACAAAATATATAATGCAATGTAACGAATCCTTTATAATAACGAAACGCAAAGAATATACATATAATCGTTGCAGATCAAAAGTTACAATAATTAAATGCTACAGTATGTATGAGCATGATATAAAAATTCTTGAAAAAAAGTACTAAAACTCTGATTTTCAAAATATTTTGATCATTGGATTAATTACTAAGTTTCAATCGTACTGCATAAATGATCGTTTTATATTTATTTGTCAATAAAATAATATTTTTTAAAATTAGTGCAAGGTGGTTTCGAATAAGTATTTCTTGCTTGTATTGTACACGTGTTTTAAGTAACAACAAAATGAAAGTATTTTATAATTTTGTGCCATCAAAAGAATGTTCTATCTATTCCATGTAGATATTCAAGTTATGTAGCATGTATATATACATGTTTTAAATGCATTTTATACTCTTAGAAATAATTATAAATTGTATTTAATTAATTGTGGTGCATGATATTTCTTTAGAACTGTACACTATAACATTTTCATATAGAGCAACGAGTTTACATAATTATATCTATTATTATCATTCAAAATTAATGTATAATATTGTAATTGTATTAATAAGTTTCTCGATGACTATTTTAAAAATAGTCATTGTTTTAATGCGAATTTTTACATAAATCCACCGTTTTACGTATCAATTTGCAACAACAAACAATTTTTTCCTGTATTTAAACTTGCATTGGATTCAAAGTAGTATAAAAATTTCACTAACAATTAGGGACATTATTTAAATGTAATACGCCGATTTTAATGAAATTTATATAATATATGAATAGTCGATAAATATTTAATATATATATATAGTTTCTCATCTCTAGGATAAGGAAAAGTTTTATAATTTTTTATTGATTGTTCATTCATTTTTATGTGTGCGCGCGCGTGATCTATAGGCCATAATAGGGAATGCGTGTTTTTTAATCTTTTACTTTTACCATTTAACAATAATTATTAAATATATAATATTTGTCCATCTTATGTGAAGAGAAATATGTTCAGGCTTGTTTTGTAGATAGCAATGTAAACTGTTATAATATTTTGAACTACAGTGTATAATACCGTTTTGTATGTGGTTTTTTTAATAATAAAAGCTGGCACCGCAGGTGTTAGTATCTAATCTAAGTCCCAATCTAAGCCAATTCTCGGTTTTGTGCTGTGACATAGATCGGGACGCGAAGGCGCAACAAAAAATAGCGTATCAATGAGACAATACTAGTGCAATAATGAAACTTCTTTATTTTTTACTTATTTTTCATGAAATTTTACCAATATATTTGCAACATTTTTCTGATTAAAATGACATTAAACAAGATACAATTTGGCCCATATTTACTGTACATATAAAGCTTAATTTATAATTTATCATGTACATATAAGAAGAAAATTGAAAATAGAAAAGTTAGCATCGCATTGGTATTTTAAACAATACCATAAGTTTTCGATTTTTGCCGACCGTCGCGGTCGCCGTTTCTCTCTTTTTTTAGTCGCTATCCTCTTCTATGTCCTGAAGTTACTCCATACCGTTAATTAAACCACTAAATTCAGTTGAAATTATATCGCGTTTAGTGTTATTCTAATCAGAAAGATGGCAGAAATAAGTTGGTGAAAATCCCATAAAAAAATAATGAAAAATGAAGAAGTTTTGTAATTGGATTAGTAGTGGTTCACACCGCTATACTCGACACGGTATCGGATTATGCGGATTTCGGCATGTTTTCCACGTGGGGTTGCCTCCCAGTGGTAGGCGAACTGACTTAGAACGGTCACCTGCGTCGCGCTAAGATTGGGACTTTACTAAAGTTTGTAGTAGCCTCTCTCTAAAAAACATTTTATTATATCCGACACTCTCTAGTTTTCGAGTTATCTCAAAAAAATATGTTTCTTATCGACAACTTTGAGGGGTATTTTCACTCATCCAGACATGGATCACTACAGATAAAGCAAATACGTGCAAAAAGTTCCTCAACAAACTATATAATATATAAAGTTCATAAAAATCTGCGTGTTACACTTAAATGATATCCCTTGTAAGCTTTTTTCAGGTTTTACATAGTGTCATAGTGGAATATACTAACATGTTAATTGAATTTACACATTTACAGTATTGATATATAGAGTGTTTCAAAATACCCGTCCATTTCTATTACACTGGGTAGCAGTAATGCTATCAAAAATCTTAAAAATTACAATAACTATATCTATTCAATTGAATTTCTATATTTTCAATTTCTGATTTTGACTGGAAAAGATCTATTCAGACTAGATGCCTTAATCTTTCATAGACTCGTGCTGATATATTTAATCCTTTGCACTTGCTGCTATTTTAATTTGAAAATTAAACATTTCTTTTGCGCGACCTAGAATAATTACATTCTATATTAATTTTTTTCCTTGTATGAATATGAAATTGATATAATATCTCATACAATACTTAAATGTTTAGTAATTGATTAGACACCAACATATATAATAATGTAAATAATATTTTGAATAATGGTACAGCAATTTTTAGACTCTGAGTCATCACTCGAGTGCTAAGGGTTAATAATTATAATTTTTCAGATTTTCCATATCACTCGCTTGCATTTCAATAGAAGTGATTAAGTAGACTGGGACATCCTGTATACATTTCTATAGTCCTATTGTGATTAAATCATTTGAGCTTTGCCAATTCCTATAATACAGGAAAAATTAGGACACTTTAGCTTCCAACTCTCCCATAAAAAACTGTGCGAAACTTTATATTACTCATATCGTTGTACGAACATATTTTTATAAAATAACAAAAAGCGATATGAGACTAATAAAATAATTTTAAACACGATAACTCTAATGAAAGCCATGATAAATTGTTAATTTTTACATCAAAAGTAGATTTTCCTTTTTACATATATACAGTTTCTACTTTATACATATATAGAGTTTCGATTATCCGAGGTGATGTGGGCCGAATAATACGGAGGACTCGATGTGTTCATAATATTGCGCATATATTTAAGTTGAATTAAGTGTTTAATCAATTGGAAGTTTGATTAACTGTCTTAACAAAATCTGACTATTTACACTTTTGTACTCTTCATGTTAAACTTTCGAGATCAAAGCACCTTAAACGGGACTCGGATAATCGAGAGTCTACTCTACTGTATTAGCAACTGTGTACACATAAATAGCAGAAATAATATCAAATGGAAGAGCACATATTTCCTGTTTTTAACCTCCTTAACTTATAACCTTCTTATAGTTACAATAAAAATAGTTATGCCGAAAAGAAAATCATGCTATTATGCTCTGTCTCAAACAATGCCAACCGGAGAATTTAGTACATTACCTCAATAAACTCTAGTGACTAGTAGACCATATATTCAGACGATTTACAATTTCATATTTGAATTTCACTTACACAGAGATACAAACAAACAAATTAAAGAAATATAGTAGACAAAGAGAGAGAAAAGGTTCAAAACTGAAACTTTTATGGTAGCACATATAAATATGTTGCCATCGTGCTTCATTTCTTACTTAAAAGCTGTTTTTTATATGGAATATAAATAAGAATAACAGAAATTTTTAAACATTGTTTTGTCAAACAAATTTTGAACAATATACCCGTAACACATTGTTATATGGAACATGGCAAATTTAAGCTAAATTGTTAATCTAAATACAAGTTCTTAGTTTTTAGCCTCCAATGCCTAATTTGAAAATACAAGTATAATTACTAAATGAAACTTTCAATATGACTAGATTTAAATTCAATTGTTCTTTTAATATTAAAAGAAAGAATCATATAACAATGTGAAACTTTGTAGAAGAAAAGTTGACTTGATTGAAAAATATAAAAAAGATAAGAGTTCAAAGGTATTAGTAATTTAAAGTATGTATAGTATACAGTTCACAAATTAAGAAATACACATTGGTGCACCAGACAGTTACAAGCTGTTTCCTCAGAATCTAATGAAGATATCGAATTAATTTTTTTTTTAAATTAAATGTTTAAAGAGGACTAATATTTTAGTATGTATTACATTTGGGGGAGAAAGGGGGCCCCCAAAATTTTTTTAAATGAAAAGTATTATTGATTTTTTGTTATTGTGATACCTCTCATTAAACTCAATAGCATTTACTTGAACTTTTTTTTTATTGCGCATAAATGAAGAAAAACGGAAAATATCATAATATTATCACATACTACATTTTATTAAATGCTCAAAATGATGTTCTTGGATTTCTAAGCACTTTGTAAGTCATCTTTTCTTCGTCCTCGCATTACCAAGTTGTATGCATAGCTAGCTGCTAGGTTGCTTACCTTGCCCATAAACATATTCGCAAAATCAATTTCAATTGTTCGCTATAAATCTGTAACTATGCGAAATAAACAAAAAACGTTCAAGTAAATGCTATTGTGTTTAATGAGAGATATAATTCTTTCCATTTAAAAAAAATGTTGGGGCCCCCCTTTCTCCTAAAAAATGTAATACATACTAAAATATTAGCCCTCCTTAACCATTTAATTTAGGAAAAGAATTAATTCGATACCTTCATTAGATTCCGAGAAAACAGCTTGTAACACTTTATCTGGTACACCCTGTATATAAAAGCATGACAAATAGTATGGACCAATCTTGTAAATTTTATTTTAAAGTTTTTATGTTAGCTTTATAGTTGCTAAACAAGTTAGAGTTACCATAGCTCCTATATTCCCCAAACTATGTATTGAAAAACTTCTGTATGTATAAGATTTATACATATGTATAGAATAAAAGCTATAAAATAAGACTTTCTTTGGAATAATCTGAACTGCAACAGAGCTGCAGTTTATGTTCACGTACCTCCGCTAGAGGCATAATTTAACCTTTGATTAAGTCAAATCATTAAAGCAGCCTAATTAATCATTTCTGTGTGATCCTTGTCCACCGATAGTATCTTAATACCATGTATTGCCTGTCAGACAGTAATTTTCTTTGAGCAAGTTAAAATCACATATCTTTTCAAATACACATGAATGGACAAATTAAAATGAGGGTAGTCGATGATTTGTTGGTATGCAGCTATCAATATTTCATGTAACATTACAAATTTACAACTGATACAGTAACTGTATCCTGTGATCGTTAGTCTTGTATATTGTTTTCTTGACACTGTAGAAAATAATGATTTCATACAATATTTGTAAGTAAATCTAAAGAGAAAAAGAATGACAACAATATTTTACAGTACACAAATATAGGGAACCAGGATAGGCAACAAATACAAATACAACTGATCATTTTGAAAATTAGGAGCAGTTTCTTAACCCTTGGATGGCAAAACTTGGGTCCATTTTGAGCCAAAGAATAAACATAGTCATTTTACTAATCAATTTCTAATAAATCATTGGAATTCGTAGCTGTCCCATTAGGAGCAATAGAAAGACTGACGTGGTTAGAGAAAGTGTCGTGACAAATATGTTTGAAAAAATTGGCAAATAATACTATAAATGGTCTTGAGGAATATCAATCTTGTAGCTACGAAAATGGCCCACCATCCGTGGGTTAATCCCAATGAACATGCATTTCTTGATATAATCAAATGTAGAATAGCATTATGTTTCATAATGGAGACATAAAATAGAACTCACTTTCAAATTATAATTAACTGGTTATACATTTATATGTAATCTAACACTTCTTAACCCACCAATTATGGTTGTATGCTTTCGTTACGGAGACAGTTCGAACAGATTTTACTACCAAAGACTTGAGGACAGAAAATGTAACTATGTACATCATGTTTAAATGAAATTATGCATAATTGTATGAATAAGAAAACAATAGAGTTACTTAACCAGTATGTGACCTCTTGGAGGTCACATTATTTATTTAGTATGTAATTATTATATCTCTTGTATGAAAAATAAGTTTCACATTCATTGTAGCGTGAAATATTTTCCCTAATACACCATTGTAGGAATGATTAATCGATAGTGGAATATACACTGTAGCAAATACATTGTAATACTTCTATACAAATTTTACATAGTAATCGAGTTATGACATGATTGGCTAGTACTATAATTATAACAAGTCTACTGTGAACACAGGAGTTGATACAAAACGTGTGCATAAATTTAATCCAAGACTAATTTAACCAAAGACTAATTTGAGAAAATAATTAGTGGCTCGAAAGGTTTCCCTGTAAAAGGTATATTATGATCTTATAATATTAGAGTTGAAGAATATTATATATACTTCCTCTCTAAAAATAGAATTGAGGCTTTTCAGTTTTCAACTCTTCATAAAAAAGACTTTATTTTAATTATGTCTGTATCACATCTCAACAACACTTTGAAGAAAACTTATTCTTTAAAAATACTGTGATGCATCATATACATTTGTATATCTTACAAAACTTAAAAGCTAACTGGTAATATGAAGAATATATTGTAGAATAATTCTTACTAAATATGTCAAAAAACAAAGTATTTCAATCAAGATACACTACTTCGCACAGAACACCTTTTAGTATAATCAATATTATCAATATTCGATATTACTATATATAAAAGATTTGCAAACTAACTCGATGTCTTTGGCTTTGCATTAGTTTGAATTCAAAGAAATTGTAAAGCGCATTGTCATTCTATAAAATGCTACTCATTATGTAAGCATAATTATAAAGTATAAAATGGATCATTCACTTACAGATGAGCTACGTCTACAAGGTGCGGTTAAGTCACTAATCGTGGAATTGTGACGCGTTTTCCTTGAACCCTCATTATCATTTACAAGGTTTGGATTGACAGAATGCGAAAGAGCAACTGTCTTATTAAAATCTATTGTAGCATACCCTTTTTGTAACTTATTTGGTGACTCTGGAGGAGATGCGGATGAATTTGAAGGACCTTCTAACGATGAATTGATTGGTACATCCTTTGTGTCCAGATCTAATACAGCATAATTTACTTCTCTAATTGGACCACCTGTAGGAGTCGATGGAGTCAAAGGAGACTTTTCTGCTACAGATACACCAGAAAATCTTTTTCTTAAACTTTCAATTTCGTTTGCTTCCAAGTTAGCATAACAATGTCTCGTTGCTTCTTCCACATCGGGTTGAATAGATGGCAAAGGCGATGGTCGTCCTCTTGTAACAAATAATTCTGTACACTCTTCGCCTGGACTGATATTCATATAAGCATGTCCAGATTCGTTATTTTCATTTTTGTCTTCTTTAAATTGTATTGTTTCAGGCACACTATGAGTTGGAGAAAGTGAACTAATATCATTAATAATGTCTACGTTCATGTAAGCTGCAGTTGTCGAAAGTGGTGATTTATTTTGAGTAGCAGTGTTTATATTTTTATAGGTAGATGTAAATTCCAATGATACCGAGCCATTATCGGATATCGAATTACTCATTGTACAAGATCTGTAAAATAATACAAATTTATTAACTCGATATATTATAATACAGTCAAACCTCGATAACTCGAACACCTGTATAAGACAAAAATTTTGATCATTCCCTTTCGCTGCACTTTAAAAACCTCTATAAATCGAAATAAAACTTTCTTTAACTCGAATTATTTTCCACGAGTGTGGAAGCTAAACAAGCCGAAATAGCAGTAAATGTTTTACAAAGTTCTGTAGAAAGATGCAACGATATTGAAGAAAATGTATTCTCTGCTTTGGTTAACGTTGAAAATATCATTGATCAACAATCTGTTAATTCATTAATGCAGAATAAAATCACAGATTTCTTTAATATGTAATAGTAATATGTAAGAATCTAATAGATTATATTTAGTACATATACATAATAAATAACTCATCTCCAAAAATTGAACTTTTCTTTCTTTAAAATTATTACAATCAGTAAATTATTAACTCCTGTACAAACCCCTTGTAAGTCGAATTTTCGTAGGATAAATCTCTGGTTTCGACAACTCGAAACCTCTATAACTCGAAGAATTTAGTGCTTCTCTTGAGATTCGAGTCATTGAGATTCGATTGTATTAGTAACAGAACAATCAAAAATGTACTTTACCTTTGTATTGCTCTTCTAGGACTTTTGTTATTATTATGTTCCATTTCTAATGATAAAGGTGACAATACTTCTTCATTGACATACAACGAGGACGGATGTGGTTGAGGAAAAGGTGGCGGAGGTGGTGGCAGTCCGGGAGGTGGAGAAGGTGAACCTATAGTTCCTTGTGGCGATATAAGACCGGTGCTACTTCCCATACTAACCACTCTTCCAATTCCATTTTGTTGAGTGTGACCAAGTCTCTGAACCATACAATTACTAGTTCTACTTGGTATTGGATCCAAATAATTAGGCTCAACCGGTATTGTCACTCTTGTTGCTGTTGGACCAGAATGAGAAGCAATTGGAAATTCTCTGGACATTGCATCGTCCCCGCTGTTATTACAAACCTAAAAAGGAACTTAAATGAAGTATTCAAATTATTTTGATATATGCATTATTGCTTGGAAGGTAGCTATTTCAAAACTTAACCCTTTGCACTCTGAACTATTTTATCTCGAAAATTAAATACTTCTTCCGACCTAAGACTATTTCCATTCTCTATGATTTTTTAAATTTGGATGGATTTGGTGGATAAAAAATTAATATAATACCTCATACAATACTTAAATGTTTAGTAATTGATTAGATACCAGCATATCTAATAATGTAAACGATATTTTAAATAATGGTACAGCAATTTTCAGTGGCGCCTTAGAGTCACCACTCGAGTGCTAAGGGTTAATACAGTTTAATGGATATATTTAATTATCCTAAGGACAGATTTAAGGAAGAATAAATCGATTCAAAATGTTTAGATTTTATGTACTTAAGAATACACACCTGAATATTTGATTGTACTAAATGAAATATATGTGCAGCTTTATGACATTTGAAGGCATAAATGCCTGGTCCCGTGGGACATCTTCTACCAGATTCAAAACTAAATATTTCAGCATCATAACCGTACCGACGTAAACAACGCAAAGGCCATTGTAGAGGCTCTTTACCACGTTGATAAAGCACTATCTCAGTCTCAGTAAGTTCTAAGCGTCCAGGAATAACTAAATTACCTGAATCATCTACATTCATCACTTGAAATTCATTTGAACGTAAATCATTAGTATCTGTCCGACTATTGACACAACCCATTCTTTTTTACTCTAGAATAAAAAATCAAGTACATGATCAGTTTCGACGATGACATATTTATTACTACATTAATATACATATGCTTCTTTAAATTCATATATGATTTATTAATATTAATATGTGCCATTATTATAAGCAACATTAATATTAACTTGTGCAGTATGGTGAGTCCCCTAAAATAATGATTACTTTTTAAAAGAACGTATGAATCCTACAGAAAAGAAGTTTAAATAAATATTTCTCTTCATATATACAACATTAATCACGTTTGAAATTAATTTGCTTAAATTTAAATAAACACATTAGAAACACATAATTCAGAAAAAATTTCAGTACGGAAAACAATGGTAGTTTTGGTAAATGTAATCACATAAAACAACTCTAATGAAGATACAGAAAAGTTACATTGTGTGTTAATACTTAGGTACGTACCAAATGCGACATATCCAAAACATTCAACCTTATTTTTTAAATAAAATTATCTATTCTTTTGCGACCAACACACCACACATTACATACACCAGGGGGGAGGATACCCTGTGAAATAACTAGAAAGAAACTAGAATCTAACTAGATTTTGGGTCGAAACCTTAGACCATATATATCCATAGACGCGGCATAGGTATAGTATGTGCATAAGATGCTGTGTGACGAGATCCAAAATTATCTGGTGCCCACAAGCCTCGATTCGAGATAATTCAAAATGGTGGATAGTGTATGAGACGAAGCGAGTGCAAAGTATATTTCACAAGTTCACTATTTCACAATGCACAAAGTATCGAACGTTTTTAAAGAATTCGACGAACATACGTATGATCACAATGTCGAATCTAACCATCTTGTACATTTAATTAAAATTCTAAGTTACAATTACATTAATATACGTTTATACTATGTAAGTAACCAAAAAGTAGATAAGGACAATAATAGGATAAGAAATAAGTTAACAAAAACAATTTTATTTTGTAACCAATAGTTAGAAATATTCAAATTGTATTGTATACCTGTCAATAAATATTGTTTTATATTACCTTGCGCATATTATATATAATATATGTATTGTATTCGACATATACATGTATATTGTTCTTACTGTTCTTTTTTTAAATAAAGTAAGTTGTGAGGAAATAAATACAGATTTCATATTATCAACTCCTACATTAACACTAGGTTTACGGGACCCGTCAAAATGACGGCTTCTAATATTCTTAATGTGCGATTATTGAGATTGTAAAGATGTTTCCCTGAGGAATTATTTACCAAATTTATTTCTTTTGGAATACATTATTGGAGAAATGGCCAAAAATTTGGGTAGACACATTCTTGTTATGTTTATACAATAATGTGAAATAGTTATTTCTAGAGCTCCGTAAATCTAGTGTTAAAATTTAACTTCTTCCAAGTTATAATCAGTTATAATCGACAAAATGAGTTAACCATATTTAAAATAATAAGAGTAAAGTAAAAATGAACGAGTAATAAAATAAAATACATGTATGTACATTACACAGTTACAGTTTCCATAAATATTTATACAGAATGACATGTGACGACGATTCCCCTTTCTTCTCTGCCACTTTACTTCGCGGTACTGCGATTTCTCAACATACTATAGCACTTTGCCCACAAGAGTTGTCTGCTAGGCGATTTAATCTGGGAACGAGACAGTTTTATCTCGCCGCGTCTATAGGTATCGGCTTTTTGTCCTCATTTGAGCATATTTTGAGCTGCACAAAGGTTCATTCTAAAGAGGAAGGTTAAATACAGCGCGCTCTGGTCATGATATCAGTTAGAAAAGTGTTTTAGAGACAGAAAAAAGTGGAGCAAAAATCGAGATTTCAATGTATTTTTCTGTGTCTAAAAGACTTTTTGACTTGATATTATGACCAGAGCGCGCTGTATTTAACCTTCCTCTATCAAATGAACCTTTGTGCAGCTCAAAATATGCTCGTATAAGGACAAAAAGCCGTTTTTCGCAAACCCACTTTTCGACCCAAAATCTAGTTAGATTCTAGTTTATTTCTAGTTATGTCACGTGGGTACCATTGCCCCATAAGGACATGTTTTAGACGCCTAAAAGACGTCTTTTTGGGACGTAGGACGTTCAAACCTTTTTTTCTTTGTTCATTTACGTCGCTTCTTCAACTGCTAGGTTATTAAGCAACGGGACCTACTGTTTATAAAGGTGGGTTCCGAATCACCTATTTTGCCAACAACACGTGAAAAGCGACCGGGGGCCACTTCCCGACTTTTACTGGGCGGTCACCCATCCGCGCGCCGTTCACGTTCCATGCTGTTTAACTTCGGTGATCGGATGAGAACCGGTGTTTGCAACGGGATAATGGTCGTTGACAATTAGGACGTTCAAACCTAAAAACGACGTAAAACAGACGTCTATGAGACGACGCGTGCTATCTGGGATTATATCTATTTGTGATATATTATTTATTGATTACGAAAAATTTATGATATTGCTGTATATATTCATCTTCTTCTTCAAGTTATAAATAAAATTAGATATTCGTTTTTCGATGGAATTGACACTAATTTTAAAACAAAATGTTGTGCATATTAAATAATCAAACATATATATATATTTTGTTTATACGTATGAAAAAATATACTTATATCACTTATATAAACTTATATCACGCGTATGGATTTAGTACATGTACTTCGAGCACTCGGCAAATTGTTTTCACATGGTTCACATGATTCACGTTATGTACGTTTGAAATTGGGTTCAAATATCTATCGATATATACATATGTGTACATATATATATCTATATATATGTATACATATATATACTTATAGGCATATACGTATATGCATGTATACGTACACTTTATCTGTAGTAATATAACAGTCCATGTCGCATACTATTTTACGCATTGCGTTCATACATCAGCTGTTTATTGATGAATGCAGCATGGCAGCAGTTTACTGCACAGGAAAATAGGAATACAGTTGTATAAGATATATAGTTCGAATTGAATGATACGTGAAGGAAGAGTATCAAATTTTAGATAACGTTGCAACTACTGCGGAGAATGATTCTGTTCATATTAGTAGTTCTCGTCCTTACATCGAATTATTCATAGATTTTACATTTTAACCGGAAACGACATTGCCCGATGAACACAAAGTGATATTTTAAACTGACTAATGGATGATATACTACGTAATAATTTTAAATCTGTATTAGAGTGACAAGCATGTGTTAGTGGTTAACGCTCAGCAAGAAAAGTTACGATTCTTAACACTTGTCACGGATCACCCAACGTTTATGTGGCTTGTGATACCGTGTTTTTTTCTGTAGTAATCATATAAACCGAAAGATATTTATTGACAGGATGTCTAATATCCGAAATGAAGTCGATCCCTTCAGCGAAACAGCATTAGAACTGCCACAGTTCGAAGGTAAAATTATAAATGTAATTTAAAATTCTTTTAGTAATCTGTGTAAACATTATTTACATATATGTACGAACTCAAACTTCTGTTAAGTACTTAATTCATTTTGTAAATTCACATTTTCGAATGAGAAGATAACCATATGCTTCAAGTATTATGACAACACAAAGAAAGAGATTAAACGTGTAAAAATATTATAAGTGTAAACTTTTTAGCGTATAATTTATGTGTAGTAATTAATTAAGTGCGCGCGAATTTTTCTCTCTCTCTCTCTCTCAAATATCTTAAGGTTATAATTAACTCTTTTCATTCGAGAATTTAATTTTAACGTCTATAGAATTATTCCAAATAATTCGTATAATTTGAAACAGAAGTTATGAGAGAGTTTAAGTACGTAACATTTAATAACTAAGTTATTATTACAAGATCAAACCTAATGATAGTTTAAATCCTTAATATTTCAAGATTCCGCAGAAGTTACCGAAGAACAAAATTCGATGGTCGAAACAGAAAATATAGCGAATGATTTAACATACGCAGAATCATTGACACCGATGCAAGTACGCTGGTTTTATAGAGACGGTGTAGACAAAAGATGGGTAGAATTTTGTGGATACGACAGTTTAAGAATCGAAAATGCCTGGCGAAATTATCAAGATTTAGTTAGTAGAAATATTGATACATTGAATAATTTGCCTCATATAGAAAAGATTGTGGTTAAAGGAGGAATGTACGATGTAGAAATTGACAAAATGAAATGTGTTTCTATATATTGTCCAGGTATGGTTGCATATATTATCCATACTTTATATATTAAATTATAGGGTTAAAACCCTTTGCACTCCTTTGTCGAGTGTGACTCGACATCAGGGAAAGAAAAATGTAAATAAAACGTGTTCTTACATGTGTTTGGTTCTTCCTTTATTAATTTGTCTTATTTTTTAGTTAAAACAAATATAAGTTACATAAATATAAATGAACTATATTTAATACAATTAGGAAACAAAATTGTTTAAAATAAGTAGCAGTCGAGGAACTGTTCTTTGAAGTAAATATCAAACAAAACACTTCAAATAGGAGGGAGTTGTTGGCAACAAAATTGAAAAATAATTCAGAGTGCAAAGGATTAATCATAGAAACTTTAATACATAAAAATGTTGACTAAGTAGCTAGATTTTCTATTTAATAATTATTAATTTTTATATTCGAAAGGGGAAGAATGGGAAATTATGAGAGGTACTTGGTATTACGATGGTACTTGGATACCTTTAGAATCGGAACAATCTAAAATCATAGAAGAAGTTCATCTAAATCTTTTTCGAAAACCACTTCCAAGTCAATCTACTTCAGCATCTGACATGCCTCATCCTTACAAAAGTATAGATTTTTATTAGTATTAGATTATTTGCTGTTTCAGTCGAACGCTCGCTAATCAAATATTTTTATTTCAGTACTACATACAGAACATTTTCCAGAATTTCATGTCGATTGGCATAGCATAAATGATGTTATATTACATAGCGAATATAGACATAGTAAGTTAATGCGCAGCGTCACATCGAAGCTGGGATTTGCGAAAAGTATGTATTTAATTTTTTTATTGTTGGTAATAATGAAAAATTAAATTATGTTATTTGTATTGAATATTTTAGCAACAGGCTATCAATTACGCAGAGGTTACAAAGTTGCTGCAGTAATGGAAGACAAACCTCATGATATCGATCATATAGTGTTCGTAGTTCACGGTATTGGTCAAAAAAGAGATACAGGAAAAATAATTCGTAATACAACATCGTATGTATAAAGTCTAATCTATAATTATATTTTGTTATGCGTAAATTTTTACATATTTAATGTGATATACTTAATATTTATATAGATTTAGAGATTGCGTGGATTGGTTGAAACAAAAATACTTTCCTAACTCCAATTATAGAGTTGAATTTTTCCCTGTTGAATGGCGATCCTCGTTAAAGCTTGATGGAGGTAAAGTTATTCACTATATTTACTAGATAAATAGTATTCATTTTTCATGTTTTACATATTCTTTTAGATATTGTAGAAGCTATTACACCTTATAGCGTACTAAGTATTCGACATTTGTTAAATTCGTCAGCAATGGATATACTCTATTATACTAGTCCTCTTTACGGTGGAGAAGTAAGAGCAGGTTTACAAAAAGAATTGAACAGGTTATACTTTATGTTTGCTAGTCGACATCCAGGTTGGAAAGGCAAAGTTTCAATTTTGGCACATTCTTTAGGATGTGTAATCGTTTATGATATTGTCACAGGTTGGATGGGTCCAGATACGAGACCCCCATCTCCAGAAACACAGGAAGTTCTGTTGCAAAGATTACAATTTTCAGTAAATATTATTATTTTCGTATATATAACAGAAAAACTGCAAATACTGTAAATTCTAATTATTTTCACAATTGCAGATTGAGAATTTATTTTGTTTGGGTTCACCCTTATCTGTATTCCTTGCATTACGTACTCGTTCTCCATCCAATAGAACTGACGTGATGCCTCAAGGTTTATGCAAAAGATTTTACAATATATTTCACTGGTCTGATCCTGTAGCTTATAGAATGGAACCACTTTTAGAGAGAGGTTATAGTAAAATTGAACCAGTTCTTATTCCATCTTATGGAGGAGTTGAAGATCAACAGATGGAACAATCACCTCCTTCGATAAGTGTAGCTGACCAAGCCTTCTCCCCTACAGGTATACGAGAAATCTTCACGATAATAATTCTCAATATATAATATAATCTTCACAATAATACTTTTCAAAGACATACAAATGCAAATAATATTAAAATATGTCATTACAGAAACAGATGACAGAGAAGAGAATCCAGATATGTCTAACCGGGCTTCAGATAAAGGTTGGAGTCTTTGGGGTTTAGTACGAGCTGGTTGGAATGCTAAAGAAGATGCGTCTACCCCGATTCAACCAGATCAAGGTATGTACGTAGTTAGTATTATCATATCGATATTGTTCAAAATTAAAAATTATTATTAAATAACATTAACGTTTACATGAGGATTAAACTAATGGAAAACATTTTTATGATTATTAGAATTATCACAACGGTTAGATTATGTACTTCGAGCAAGTTTGGGACGAAATTATCTATATACAGTAGCAGCACATACAACATATTGGAGTAACTATGATGTAGCCTATTTTGTGCTAACAAGACTCTTCCCAACACTAGAATCGTGATGTTTATCTGCACATATAGTATGGTATTCAAATAGATTTTACTAAAATTAACTAGTCCATTGTAGGCCTGAGGGTCTAATTTTGACAGTAGGCCTACTAAAACAATCTGTGATAATGAAAAATCGATACAATAATACTATAAATTTAATCTAAATTAATCAGGTTATATTGATCATATAATTAAAAATTAGTATATATAGTTAACTTTTTCGACAAAACCGTATGTTTTTACATATACTTGATAAAGTGGTTCACATTTATTACACTAAAATTGGTTACTTATTTTATTACTTAATTCACAACACTTTATATTTCTGTTAAACATGATACATGTGTTTTATGTGAAACATTTATTTAAATGTATAACAAAACGATTAATATAACTAGAATGTTATGTATTTATAGCGTAAGAACTGTTTTATCATTGAAAAGTTGTTACTCCTTGTCTTTGTTATATATAAAAGTGTAAAAACAATATTATCTTTTCGCTACGGTCGTTCTATAAAAAATGCTACAAATATTCTAGTGATGATGACTTAATTAGTAATATAACAATTCGTATTATTACACAAATTGATTGCATTACTATTATCGTATGTTTAACAGTGTAGATACTACTAAAATGTTTTATTTGTATAAATAATATAGGAATGTAATATTTCAGGATAATACCTGAATGTTTTTTTACATATATACTAACACTTGTCGAATTCTAAAAGAAACTAGATATATTTATATACAGTAGCGACTCCCATACTATACATAATTATAATTATAAGGTACAGTGGCCGAAATAATGATAGGTTCATCGCGTGAACTAGCTTGATTAGTGTTCTTATTTCTATCTACGTTGTGGAACGTATCTTGTGGTGTTTGTTATTGTTTCTAATGGGTGTGGCCTATCCTATGTAGCAGCAGTCACTTGAGTTTCGGCAGCGTAGATAGTTAGACATGGTTAATTAAGAAATTTATTGAATGTTATCGTGTTAACAGACCGAAATAATCATAGGTTCACAGTGATTTATTCAAAAAATACTTTTGATAATTCATAGCTTGAATAAATTTTATAAGGTAAGGAGAAAACTCTGCGACGTTTGTATATTTTAATATAAATCGTATAATCGTTTAATACTTTTAGAGCATAATGGATCACAGAAAAAGCTTTAGATGATCATGAAAATGGATAAATCACTACTTTCAAGGACACGAATCTCTCAAACAGAAAAAAAATGCATAGATCTCTAAATATTATGAACCATGTTTTTACAATTGTGTGATAAATATGGCTCGAAACAATCTACAGACCATCGAAAGAAGTTAAGTCAGAGGGATAGATGAAAGATTTTTCACAAAGCTCGCAAAATAAATCGAACACCTCGCAAATAAGGACAAAATGAAATTTGTCAGTTGTTGTACGACGTGTGCAGCAAGTTTTAAAGACGAGTGAGACGTTTCGGTACAGAAAACGAGCGAAAAAGTCCCCTCTTACTAAACTTCGCAAACGTGAGAGATCAGAATTTACCCAAGATCTTATGTCAGGATCTCGATCCGGATGGTTCTCAATACTACAGACATGATTTGCGTGATCGAAAAGAGATCAGAATAAGCAGGAATTATATAGAATTTGCGCAGCGTTTGGCTATCACGATAAGACTCTAATCATGTGGTTTCTGTCAAACGTCAATGCTAAAAAATACCAAGAATTGTTGAAATATTCACTAGATAAATATGGTGACAGAATTGGTTGACCAAACTCGATTGTTTAGCATAATAATGCCCGAATTGATTGTGTAGACTCAATTCAAAAATACTTTAAAGCAGCAAAAGTTGAAGTTTTGACCACCGACAAGTCTAGCCCTTGACACAACTAAAAACTTTTGCGGCATTTTAGCTCGTAACGTTTACAATAATAGGAAACAATACTTCAGCTGTTCAGCAAGCCTTGTGGCTGGCATGGACACACGTGGATGCCCGCAAGCATAGGTGAGGGCAAAGTTACGGGCAAATGACGCAATTCGAATTAAAGCGGAGTGAGGGAAAGTATTGTCGTTTGCCTCATGCCAATCGGCCGATGATCATTCTATTTCACTCAATCTCGATATAAGTCACTGTCCTCAGCCAATAACGACAATACGTGTAATGGATACATACAACATTGCTCGAAAAGGCGTGATTTGTTGCCCGTCGATTTATTTATGTCCGGAGTAAACAGCAATGGATTAAAGAATATCATCAGAGAAGCGTGGTCTCAAGCCAGAACGAAATTGTTGCAAAAATTAATAGATTCCATATCAAACAAAGAATATTTGAGATCATCAAAACCAACGGAGGATCAATTAACTACTGAATTTTCTTTGCCTTTATCATATTTTAAAAATTCTAACTAGAAAAATATTGAGTGAACCTATGTTTATTTCGCACATAAATTCCCAATTTTCTAATTTTCTAATTAATATCAATAATAAGCATATTATTTAAACAAATTATATATGTTACTAGTTACGTTATAAAGAATCTACTACGTATACGTGCTTTCAGTTAAGGAGTAATTCATTTTTCTTGGTTTTGGGGTAAAAACTAAAATTACAATTAATTACAATTTGGACCAGTGCTTCTTTGAAATACAATTTAATGTGAAATGTAAAACGCAATGTTCATAAACGAATTCCAAATATTAATTGCTAATAATCTACTGTTGTTATAAAACGCGTCTTATAGGATTTATTTTAGAGCCTAGTCGACCATTTGTAACAAATGCGTGGAGCGTATTACCAAAATGATTAATGTTTAATACACGTTACACATATTATGTAATATACGTCAGAATTTTATCCACACATCATTGTGGATAGGATGAAATGTTCCAATTCAGAAAAGATTGCGGGTTTTAAACGAAGAGCATGTTTGAATTTTCAAGCAACCAGTATTTAAAAATAAATTATTAATTTCCCGGTAGCTTCTAACATCACAAACTAATAAATTTTTGACAATAATGTAAACACAGAATGAATGAATCAGAAAAAAAATGCTTTCAAGGAAGAAAAATTTGGTTTTAATAATCTATATACAGGGTGGGTCGCCACATTTTGCCATCTAGATTTACGTCATTATTATTACGGATTGCAAACAATGTTTCAGATGAATGGTTTTGAGAGGGGCACATTCTGATGGTACTTTTTTTTTTGTAGGTGGACGTGTAAAGGACATATGAAGGTGATTAATGTTTTTTAAATAGAATCATATATTTTTTATTGCATCAGCTGATGCTCCTTCATATTCTTTACGAAAAGGTATTAATCTATTTGTGTAAAAAAATCATTAGTTTAGGAGATATTTTAATTGTAATGTCTATTTACAGAAAAGGTTCAATGTGGCAACCATTTGCATCAGAACACTTTCTGAATCGAGAAATTAATGACTCATTAACATTGCGTAGTGTATCTGATGTTATTTTGTTACACACACACACTCATTGATGATACGATCCCTCATATTGGCCATATGTAACTACGCAATGTTAATGAGTCATTAACTTCTCGATTTAGAAAGTGTTCTGATGCAAATGGTTGCCACATTGAACCTTTTCTGTAAATAGACATTACAATTGAAATATCTCCTAAACTAATGATTTTTTTACACAAATAGATTAATACCTTTTTGTAAAGAATATGAAGGAGCATCAGCTGATGCAATAAAAAATATATGATTCTATTTAAAAAAACATTAATCACCTTCATATGTCCTTTACACGTCCACCTACAAAAAAAATGTACCATCAGAATGTGCATCTCTCAAAACTATTCAACTTCATCTGAAACATTGTTTGTAAATCTAGATGGCAAAATGTGGCGACCCACCCTGTATATTTGAATTTTATCACGAGCTCGTTAGCTTTTTTGAATTTGAATGTTATTCGAACACATTCCAATCTGTTTGTTTGCGAATGCTCTATTTTCCACAATTAACGAGAATGTTCACTGACCCACGATCTGTACATGAATTGTGAAAGAAATGTTAAAATCTGTTTGTGTGCATGTATGGTTTCTCTTCAACTTTGAAACAAACTTGAATCCCATAAATTAGTGTTCACACAAGCGTGATATAAATAAACCAAAACTATCTTATTAATAATAATAGGAAAACAAGTCATCTAAAAATAAATATAAAATTTTTTAACTACTAGACTAGAGTATTGGAATTCTTAAGAGAAAAATAAAACTTCATTACTTTTAAAAATATAATGAAGCAAAATGAAAATCATCTTAAGTAGATACATGTATTTGAACCTGTTATAATTAGAGAAACTTTATCCATATGTCCAAAACGTTTTGTTGAAAATTCTTTAGAGTACTATAAAAATACAATTTTGTATTTGTGAGTATATTATGTATTTTTCTATTCTTAACTAATATTGATTGAAATGTAATTATTTGTATGTCAACATTAAGAATTCTTTCAAATCTAAAAGAATTTTAAGATAATGTCCAAATTTTTAGGGTTTGAATTGCAAAGAACGCACAGTATGGGAGTCTTAGTGGCCATATTTTATTTTTCGTGAGGAAACGAAGCTCGCTTATGTTTTGAATATTATAAAACAGTATCGTTATATGCAAAACAAAATAATGTTAACGTTTGTTTAGTTGAATCATTTCAACTGCTTCTATTAAGAGAAATAAATATTGAATCACAACTGTTACAATACCTATGCGTTATTCGAATAACTTTAAGTTATATTGTACTTGTAATAATGTGCGTGTTATCGAATGGAAGCAGTGTGATGACAGATTAAATGAACCCATTGTGTGTTCTTACACTAGCAAGGAAAAGATGCAGCAATTGTATTATTGATTTCAGCCAAGATTTTTATGACAAGCTTGGAGTAAAAATAAATTGATACATATCCGATATACTTTTACAGATGATCATTGTTTACAAAAATATTTAATATTAATGCTCTGAAA
>CM052272.1:5945711-5962145 GCA_028455795.1 Lasioglossum marginatum
TATCTGTTACAACGAAATTGAAGTAATACTCTATTGCATTTATAGATATTTCCACAAATCACGTTGGATTAGTTTCTCGTGATATATGCGCACGCGCCAACACGTTTTTACTTGAGACAACTAGAAGCGCAGAACCTGGTGATACCGAAAGCTTGATTGTGATCAGAAAAGCGCATACGACAACAATTAGGTAATTATACTTTATGTTTGAAAACTGAAATATATAAGCCTTAAAAGTAGGTAAATGAACTGTCATTGAATTATTGATATACTTTTTAGACACCTGTTATCTGCGGACACAAAAGAAGATAGATTAGAGTGGTGTTCGAAGCTTAACAAAACGTTGAATTTGATACATGCTTGGGGTGGAGTGTCGGCATTATCGTAACCTAATTTGCATTCAGAAACGCGAAATTTAGCGGACTCTAATACGCTTACTAGTTGATAGGATACTTATACATTTGTTATACGCAATGTAAAATTGCGTATACTAAATAATGCAACCGAAATTTAATTTACTATGACTTATCTCATATGAAACTACAGATATATCAAATGTCATACGTTGCTAAACATAGATTTTTCTGCAAAATACGGTAACATGAATGATTGCAAAAGGCATAAGAGAGAAATTATTTCGAATTTTTAATACAAGACAAATAATGAATGACTGAAACTGAACTTGCAATTTTAGTTGCTGCTAGAATTAATAAATTATTCAGAACATGCATTTATTCATATCTGAAAGAAATAATTTAATGAGAATTCAGAAATTCTTCTTTCCATAATTTTCTTTTACGAATAGTTGACGGTACAAATAGTGTTCGGTCGTTAACCTCTCTCGGCTCGGTCCGCTGGAGCCATGGTAAAAACTCGAGTCATAGACGGAGCTTATGCTTAAGCCATCACGCCTCGTCAAGATTTCAATCAATAATCACGACAGACTGATGCAATTCGTGCACCTCGAAAGTGATTGGGAGAATCCACTATAGTTTATTTCTATTTTATCACGTTTCATTTCTTTCGAATTGGATTATATCTTCTGGGTATGTTTAATTAATTCAAAGTGTGAAAAAAGATTTCACGAAAGCAAATGAATTGCCATAACTAATATGATCAAAAAATTGCATGCATTATAATAATGCATTATAATGAATTCTTATCATCGTGACGGTAACTTAAGTATGCTAATACATCAATTTTGTGCCTTTCACCTTGTATTATTAGGTTACTAAACACAGTATATTGTAAATAGTAAAACGATTACTAACAAATATATACATTTATGTATACACAAATAACTTTTTTATATATGTTTATATATATTTATTGTAAAAAAAGAAAACATTGTATATTAGAACTATGGAATTCTGAACGCACAAAAAGATTATTTTTTATGTTCTACGTAAAATATCAGCAATAAAACATCAGAAAATTGGTTACACCAATGTTATTTCCTTCATAGTTATGATAACTAGAATATACGCTAGCTATTTTTATTGAAGTGCTTAGTTATGTTACTTAAGGAAATCGTAAATTTTTTATGAAATTATCCACGACCGATAAAATTTATAATAATAACATATCGATGTTACGAAACGATCGTTACGAAAAGTAGCACATTTCATTCTGCCGCGGAAAGTAGCATATTATCACTGATTATCCCCCATTATCACAGATATTAGTGCGATCGACCTGCCCTCTATAACGACGGCACGGTGTGCCTTCCATCTGCCCTCTTTCTGCCCTCGAATTGTGCCGGCACACCGTGCCAGCAGAAACCAATACATCTACTTCCAGATAAGTATTGGTTTTTGCTGGCACGGTTTGCTGTCCAATTCAAAGCAGATCAAAAGCATACTCAGCTTCGAGCATCGTTCTGACGCCTTCATGCCAGCCTTCTGCTCGCATCGTATGATTGCAGACTTTGAACGATATTGCTGGAAGCATGTTTGGCTGACTAGGCGATTACTTAATGTTTAGTACTTTTAACGGTTAAATTTATCGATTGGCGATCTACGTGCCACGAGGTCAAGTAATACTTGTACAGAGTATATTCTCATTTATTTATAATAATAGCTATGTGTCAAAGATCGACAAATCCTTTTTTTTCTTTGTTCATTTACGTCGCTTCTTCAACTGCTAGGTTATTAAGATCAACAAATCGTAGGTAACGTTGGTAGCGCAGAATTTCGGTTTTCAAACATTTTCATTTCCAAACGAGATTGATAGTCAACCCTGTAAAGAATTAATTTAATTTAATATCGGCGTTATGATTTGATTACCAGTTTTTTATATTAGCGTTTGGTAAAGAGCATATATAATCAAAGTAAACGAGTACCGTCACAATTATATGAACCATTTAATGCAAAAGTGGTGTAAGTCAATTTCTTTCCGTGTTTGGTTTAACACCATTTTAAGAATTTAATATAATTATAATTAAATATTATCGTTGTTACGGATAGAAATGCCTTTCTATTTTGTCAGCGGCGGAATCATGTATGCGAGGTTAATACGGAGCATGAAATGTAAAACATTGTAAGAGATTAGTGCAGGATGGCTACAGCTAGCAACAGCTAGTCTATTGATACGAAATCCTGCCAAGGAAGTATACCCGAATCTCGTTGACTCTGGCGACTACGCGATAGCGTTTGTTGCATTCAAGCCAATAGCGTGTAAAGGTAGACACAGTGTGTCTACCTTAGGCCGCAAAAACGATTTGGAGAATTTCTCACCTTTCGGATCTAGCGAGCACGGAGAAACCGAAAGGTGGATCCGGGGCCGCCAGGCTACAAAGAGTCGCGAGGTTCAGGTAGAAATAAAAAATGTGATTATACTTAAAGTAAATTAACCATCTAGCGAAAGTCATTGCGCATGTGGCGACATGCAAGGACGAGCCTAGGGGACAATATAAATATCGAGGGAACGAACATTTCGGTCTCTTTTTCCCTTCTTTCTCTATCAGTACAGTCGTGTTGAAATTGTAACGGGTGACAATAAAGTTTTGTGTCTATACAATCGTGACTTGAATAAAACATGTTTTATATAAGCTATTTTATTATATAAACTATTTTATATTGGTTATTTTGACGTGTACCACTTTCGCATTAAACAACTTGAGTTATATACGAGTATATATGATCATATATGGAATGTTCCGATCCAAGTATATATGGATTCTGCCCGTTTCTAGGATTGCAAGGGTGTGGGATTCGCGTTCTCATTTCTTGATAACAATACAAACACTTTTTCAGTAGTCAAAAAAGCTAGATAAAAGATCGATCTAGCCCTCAAAAGTCCTATTTTTTCGTTTATGAGGCGTAATTTGCATTATTCGGCAGTATGTATAGTTATGAAAATAGCTGCGACTGCCGTTTACGCCGTTTACGCGTAATGCGACCGTGCTGCCCTCTTGAAACATGCAGCCCCTTAGACTACCCAATGGTCTAAGGGCAGCTCGGTCCTGAATTCTGTCTGCTTTCTGCCCGAGGTCCGAGCTGGTCCGAGCGGCCGGCTTTCTGCTCGTCACCAGCTCGCCAGGCTGGGTTAGAGGACAGGCCTGGTTTACTGGGGACTTTTGAGGGAGATGGCGCTCTAGATCGATCTTTTATCGATTTATATCTCGCTTTTTTGACTACTGAAAAACCCCATGTTATTTGTATTATCAAGAAATGAGAACGCAATCCCGCAATCCTGGAAACGGGCAGAATCCAGGACCGACCGGCCGAAATTCTGCTCGTCTTCCTGCCAGCAACATGCGCTCTTGGGCGCGCGCAGCGGCCTGTCCAAAATCGAGCATTATACTGGGGGTCCATTCCGTTTCACGCATTGAGCGCATGGATCGCATTCAATGTGATGCGCGCATTGATATCGTTCCGTTTCGTTAATGCGCATGATGCGTGATGATGCGCGCTTGGAAACGGAACACTTTTCCATACATTTGATGCGAATCAAAAATGGCTGCTTACATGGGTGACAAAACGTTATCTGCATTAACGTTATTTTTGTTAAATAAAAAAATTGAAAAAGAAGAATTGAACAATTGTAGTGATTCGAATGATACTACCGATATCAGTGACAGCGAAGATGAATTGGAAGATGAGTTTGTAAATTTTGATTTGGAATTAATTTATTTAATATTAATGGTTGGCGAAACGCGAGGAGAGATTGTTTTAACCGAAAAAATAGAAGATTATGTCGAGCGAGTTATCCCTGGTTACTCTAGAATAGTATTCAAAGAACATTTTTTCGAATATGCCGCTAATGCATCGATTACGCATCAAACGCTTCACGTCTGAGCTGTGGTAGCTGATGCACGACTGATGCGCGAGAAGTGGTAGGAATCTGGGGAATTCTGTACGCTCTGATGCGTGCATTGAATGAAACGGAACGATTCTCTATGCGGTCTGATGCGATCTATGCGCGTAATGCGTGAAACGGAACGCACCCTGGGAAGTGTCTGGATGAAACAGGCATCGGCTACTTCACGATTTCATATCTAGTGGCGACCTGGTGGTGCAACCTTAGACCATATATACCTGTAGACCTGGCATAGGTATAGTATGTGTATAGGAAAACCGAGAGTGCAGCTCGGCAAAGATAACGTACCGCGTGACGTCACAAGATAAGTCTTAAGATAATTTCAAAATGGCTGAAATGGCAGACCGACGCCGACACTACGTCATTACACCTGGACCATAACCTGAACAAGTTCGTTTGCTCCAGTTTGCTCAAATACAGTTTATAATTGATTATTTCATGATACAATGCCAAATTCTTTGAAACTATCCTGTTTATTCTTTCCGCGTACTGGGTAGATGGCGCATCCGCTGATCCCCCTCACCCCCCATATAAGCCAAACGTAGGCACTGTCGATGAGTATAGCTTATACATCTTTCGAGAATATGACGTCACGCGGTATTTCATCTGAATTCAGCTTTGCCGAGGGGAAAATTATCTGCGCCGGGTCTATAGGTATATATGGTCTAAGGGTGCAACAGACATCGGCTAGTCCACGACTCCCCCTTTCTTTCCTACCTAGTGACGATCTGGTGATGAAACAGGCACCAGCTAGTTCACGACAAATCCCGTGCACACGAGCAAACCTCGGCCACGTCTTGTCCGCAAGCCCTCAGCTCGTAACACGAGAAAGAATATAATAAAAAAAAGAATATAATCCTGGCGCGGAAATAAAAATTGGGAAGTATTCTTATTGACCCTCGGATTCCTGCGAGTTCTAGGCTTATGTCGGAGTCATATCTGACTCACGCCGATATTTCACTAATGCAGTTTTAAGTTGTCGATTGAGCAGCGATATCTTTCGTTGGAAAAGGATAGAATATGACATACCTTCTCGTTCTGGAACTAAGCGATTTCGGACTAACAACTTCAAAAGGAGAAGAGGGAATAGCGATTTTCTCATTTTTAACCCTTTGCAGTAGGAGTTATTTTAACTCGAAAATTAAACATCTTTTCCAACCTACAATATTTCCATTCCCTAAGATTTTTTAAATTTTATGGTACAGCAATTTTTAATGGCGCCTCAGAGTCATCTTTCGATACGGGTTGAATTAAACAGCGTCGTCTTATATCGGAATAAAACTGTACGCTGCCGCGACGGGTCACGACTGACTCCGGGATAGCATACGGAGGATTAAATTAATTTTGTGCTATACAAATAGGAAGATTTATATAATATGTGAAAGACATACGTATACATGTTATTATTATAGAGTGCGCATTTTTGTTTATTTGCACAATTGATGTGTTGTTATACATATACATATACATACGAGAACGTGTATAAAAAAGTAACTCATTTCTACATGAAGTCTGAAACTTCTGAAACGTGTTATCGAGTAAGTATTTCGTCGTCGCTTCTCTGAAAATAGTTTACGAGTGGAACTTTTAACGCCTCCCATTCAACATGTTTATCAATATAGTTACGCACTGGTGTAACATAAATCATTTCTGCGCATTGGCACGCGTTTCACGAATAAAATCGCAATATAAATTACTATGTTTAAGTTATTTAATCAATTATTTAAAATACATATTAAAACGATTCTTTAAAGAAAATGTGTAAGTACCTCGTCGATTTCACATGTCCTTACTGTTCAACGATGTTTAAATAATCAATAACATCAATAATACAACTATTGTGAGTTATCTGCATTGTTTTGTCGTAGTTCCGGTTTTGTAAAATTGAGCAAATTCCCAGATAACCAGGCCTACCCCGAGCAGAAAGCAGAATGCTGTCAGACCGCCGCTCGAGGCTGCTCGGAATCTGTCCGGAGTCTGCCGAGTACAGCTTGGCGGTGCAGCTGCCGACGCAGGTGCCCGGTATCCTACTCTCAAGCGTCTGCCGGGCAGATGGAAAGCAGCTCGGTCCTGAATTATGGCTCCCCGCAAGAGGGCAGCATGGTCGCACTAATGTGTGAATATCAGTGACAGGGCAGGTCGCACTAATATTAGTAAACTGCCTTCCATCTGTCCGGCAGATTCCGAGCAGATGGCTATCTGGGTATATTATACCCTTTTACAGATACACTTACTTTTGCAGATACAAAATTTAAGTAGATAGAGATGGAAGGAAATAATTACTGAACGCGCTCTAACGATAATAGCATTGAATGTTAGCTTACTTAAGGTTCACTACCTTTAACGACGGTTAAATTTATCGATTGGCGAACCACGTGCCACGAGTTCAAGTAACTACTTATACAGAGTATTCTCATTTATTTATAATAATAGCTATGTGTCAAATGTCGACAAATCCTAGGTAACGTTGGTAGCGCTGAACTTCGGTTCTCAAACATTTTTATTTCGAAACGAGATTGATGGTGGGGTGAAATCCGTCTTTGTCAGCTGTATAATCAACCCTGTAAAGAATTAATTTGATTTAATATCGGCATTATGATATGATTACCAGTATTTTAGATTAGCGTTTATTGGTAAAGAGCATATAATCAAACTAAACCACTGCCGTTACAGTTAGATGAAGTATTTATGCAAAAGTGGTATAAGTCAATTTCTTTCCGTGTTTGGTTTAACACCACAATTCAAGAATTTAACCGCTATTAAATAAAATAATTATAGTATAATATTATCGTGGCTCGCATAAAACAAACGTGATTTATATAAATGTTACGGCAATCCTCAATATCCGATAATTAGCTATTTTGACGTGCACCACATTCGCATTAGACAACTTGTATATACAGGGTGTTCGACAACAGGTGGGAGAAAATTTAAGGGGTGGTTCTCGACGATAATATAAGACGAAAATGAAGAATAAAAATATTGCGTTTTCGGCTTCGTTATTTAGCTATTTAACAATTAAAAATCCGCCTGAAATGCGGCAACGTTTCCGACAGAGGTGTACGTTGCGTACGTCAGACAGGCGCGAGACAATCACGTATCAAGTGACAGATACATGCATACCTTGGTTCTCATTTGGAGCCCCAGCGAGGTGAAAATGTTTAATAAATCGTTGGACGACATTGAACCTACTTACTCGTTAAAATCCACAAGGGCATTTCTAATATCCGCCCTATGGAATTATCGAGTAGAAGGGGTCAATGCCCTTTCACTTTTAAATTGTTCTCACACATATCCAAAAATCCTTCTCCTGCAGTATAATTGTTCATAACACGATACATAATACACTGGAATAAACCACTATAAAATGGTATCCATTGGATCCATAAATGTTGAATAATATCCTCACAAATGCAAGTATTCGCAAAAATGCACATGCGTACCGGAATCGTTCACAGCAAATTCACGCTTGATTCACGTCAATGTGACGTGCACCCACTTAAATAACACTCTAATTCAACGTTTTAAGAAAATCTGTTTCTGCAAGAAGAATCATCCGTACAAGCTAGCATCCGTATGCACACTGATTCGAGACAGCTGATGTGATCAATGACACACACACATAAGATATTTGGCGGTCACAGACAGAATGAGAAAGAGTCGCGAAATTCGTGAAAACAGGATAGACAATGTATGGGTATAGCAACGTGCGATGTTTGGCGGGAGTTTGCTGTAGATCTTCATTTGTTTTATCGATCAGGCATTGACCTCGTCAGCTGTCTTGAATCAGTGTGCATATGAACACAAGCGTGTACGGACGATTCTTCTTGCACAAACAAATTTTCTTAAATCATTGAATTAGGGTGTTAATTAAGTGGGTGTACTTCACTAATACTTCATTAATTTCACTGATATTTTATTTTTCGTGTGCGGAAGTCAAATTGACTTTCCGGTACTGACTGTACGGTATTGACTGACCGGTACACATGTGCATTTTTGTGGATTTTATTTATCATTCATGGACTCAATGGATACCATTCTATAGTGGTTTGTACCCCCCACGGTGTTATGAACAATTATAGTGCAGGAGAAGGATTTGTGGATATGTGTGAGGACAATTTAAAAGTGAAAGGGCATTGACCCCTTCTATTCGATAATTCCATAGGGCGGATACGGATATTACATTTATCCTTGTGGATTTTAACGAGTAGGTAGGTTCAATGTCGTCCAATGATTTATTAAACATTTTCACCTCGCTGGGGCCCCAAATGAGAACCAGGGTATGCATGCATCTGTCACTTGATACGTGACTGTCGCGCGCCTGTCTGACGTACGCAACGTACATCTCTGTCGGAAACGTTGCCGCATTTCAGGCGGATTTTTAATTGTTAATAGCTAAATAACGAAGCCGAAAACGCAATATTTTTATTCTTCATTTTCGTCTTATATTATCGTCGAGAACCACCCCTTAAATTTTCTCCTACCTGTTGTCGAACACCCTGTATTATAGAATGGGGATGTTTCGATCTAAGTAAATACAAGTCAATATTCGATACTTTCGTTTCAATAGCGAGTATTTTTAATATCGGTTGCGATATATATACTCGGCATCGAAAAGGAATACTCATATCGAATGGAGTTAGTGTCGATATGGAAGCTAATGAAAGTGAAGGTGGTGGTGGTTATGGCAGAGTTCAGTTTGGTTGATCTACTGTCAGAATGACAGCGAATGATCAGAGAATAAATGAGCGATGCTTCGATATTGTTCGATAGTTCGTATAAAATACTTTGTTAATAAGATATTTAAAGATATAAATACTTCGTTAATAAGATTTGTAGCATGTATAGAAAATTCGAGGAGGAAAAGGAAAACAAAACGCGGATCGACAAGCTTCTGTAGAAGCTTCTCGAAAGTAGTTTGCATGCGGCATGCGGCCACGCGGGGCAGCG
The DNA here is from genome assembly GCA_028455795.1 of Lasioglossum marginatum. Classification (NCBI taxonomy): domain Eukaryota; kingdom Metazoa; phylum Arthropoda; class Insecta; order Hymenoptera; family Halictidae; genus Lasioglossum; species Lasioglossum marginatum. Next base: position 5,954,982 of record CM052272.1, read on the forward strand.
ATGCGAGGGGAGCGTGCGAAGAGCCGAATCACTTGATTTTCGCGTCCGCGGATAGCAACGAACGTAAATAAATTGCGGATTCGCAGAGGGACTCAGCCTATTTGCGCTATTTGCTATTCTGAGAGAGAAGACGAGGTAAGGACTACGGCCGCTCTTGGTCAGCGAATAGGACCCCCGACAGGAGAGTCCGGCGATAATACCTGGACGCCTGCCGAGAGGACGGGAGAGTACGGGAGGATATAGTTCCGGCCGCTCGTTCGACAAGGAGAGTACGGCGAAAATACCTGGACACCTGTCGAACGAGAGAGGACAGAATACCTCGTGGACGCCCGAGTTCGATACAGGAGCGTACATGATAACTCCTGGACGCCTATTTAGAGTACCGCGGAACCTAGCTAGAGTATACGAAGCTAGCTAGAGTATGTGAATTTTGAGAAAGAATTGAGAGAAAGAAAGAATTGAAAGAATTTTGTGAATTTTGAGAAAATGTTTGCGCATGTAATTTAAACGTTCGAACGATTTTATCCAACTCACGTCCTGTACCCAAAACCCTAATCCAAATTAAATATTATCTGTCCAGCTATTCCCTATTCAAACTCATTCTCATTCCGAAACATCATGGTCACAATTTTAGTTAATAAATCATATTAATGAAAAAGGACTGTGTATTAAGAATGTTCGAATCCGATTCAATCTTTCAAAAAGTCGATTCTTTCGGCGAAAAGACCCAGATTTTCCGGCAAAGATCAGATTCTTTAAAAAAATCGAAACGTACAGAATTGACCTTTCCGTTTTAAAAATTTCGCTTTACAAATATATCCCGTTACTATATACTGTGCCAGAGGATCTAAAGAAAAGGTCGTCGATCAAGGAGATACCGATACTTTTCATGCGATACTGAGTAGATACATATCGATACCTTTTTCCATATAAGTAACGAGTAAAAGTATCGATAACTTGACGGTATCGGAACATTCCTAAGTGTAAGACCTTCGCGTTGTACCTTATATTATTGCAAAGATAGCAGTACATCTTTCATTCAAAGTTCAATAAATCAACTAGAAAAAATTGTAGATCAAGTTTTAAATATCCATTGCAAAGGAGGTCCATCTTCAAATCTACGGCGGTTTAAGTTGCGAGAAAAAATTTTCAATGTTCTTACGTATGTTCCAATTTGTAACATTTTAGACCAGAAAAGCGACTTCATGAAGATTCATGAAAACTACAGTTTTCTAGTCGCTACATCACGCAAAAATATCCGAGATAAAAATGAATAAAGAATGGCAGAAGTAGAGGCTTCAGTCAAGTGGAGTCTTAAAATGAGTCCAGGTATATTGTTATACTATATTTTGTAACGAAATTATCACAGTTTAAGTATCGACAATTTTTCGAGAATGGGAATTTAGTGTTGAAATATTTTTTGGATCCAATTCATGTACGCTTATTCAGAGAGTGGTGAGATATTGTGCAAGATTTCTCGCGCATGCGCGGCGATTTTAGGCTCAGTAAAGTGAAATTCTCAGTAAAGTAACCCAGATAACCAGGCGCGTCTTGAGCCAAGCCTGCCTAGAGCAGAAACGGGCAGAATATTGTCCAAGCTACGCTCGGAGCTGCTCAAGGCCGGATTGGCTCAATTTTGGTCGACATCCTACCAGCGCATATGCCGCGCCTGTGCCGGCACTGCCGGCCGTAGGACCAGTGATGTGATACGGGGCGCTTTTTTCGCGCATGCGCGACGATTCTAGCCTCAGTCAAGTACGAAAATCGGGTACCTTGGCCGCCCCGCTAATTTCTAGTCTCCGCTAGACGTTCCCGCCAATCATACTCCCCCACTATTTTCCCTCCAGTAGTCCCCCACAAACTTCGGACGCAGATACGTTCCTGCTGAAACTCGCGCATGCCCGAAAAAAGCGCCCCGTATCACATCACTGCGTAGGACTAGGTCAGAGAGTAAATGAGAGTGCTCACGCCCTGGTTTTGGCCGTGTCCATTATGGTGCTGCCCCCTACTCTAGTGCTTAGCCTGGATCAGCTCCTACATCAACTCGCACTCCGGACAAGAACCTACATCGACTCGCAGTCCGTATAAGAACCTACATCGACTCTCAGTGGCTCTCAGTCCGGACAACATCGTTTTTGGCCTTGATCAGAATAAAAAGTTTATATTGATTGATTCGCAGCACTCGTATTATATATCCCCTTCCGTATCAAATAATTTTTATCTGAATATGTTCTCCAAGTTCAGCCTCTCTCTCTTTCATGAAATTAAGGAAATATCATATATTAAAATAACTGCAGAAAATAATTATTTAATAAGGTCAAATAAAAGGAAAGATTACAGAAGTAGACACATCATACTGAACAAAAAAGATCGAACAACATTTTAGCTCTACTTCCAACAAACTAGGAAATGTATAAGGTATCATTTACAATTCCTTAGGACTTTTAGAAATTATGTTCAGTTTGGAAGTCGGAATTTAACTATGGAATGGGTAATGAGAGAAACGCGAAACATTTCATTCTTTCGTAAATATTGCCGATGATGATAGCCGATTGATTCCATACGTTCATTTGCTTCCACCCGACAAAAGTTCTAATTACAATTGGTTTCCCCAAAACGAACATTTTTACGAACGAATAAATATAATATAATAAATAAGTAAAAAAATGTTTTTCCCCAGACGAGAATCGAACCCTAACCCACCGGGTGCGAGTCTAGTACGTTGCTCCTACACCAGAACACTATTTGTTGTACACTTTCTTTACAATAACGGATTTAAGTACTAATAAAACTTTCTTTATGAATATCTCAACAATTATTGAGTCTTTGTCCCTATAATGGTATATATTCGTAAAAGGAAGATCGAGATCTATAAGTATACAAAGTTTCAACTAAATCGATGACCCGAAGGTCTTGCCTTCTCCTTGTCAGGCGTTCGAAACTTCGGTAACATGAAAATCGAAGGACCGTCAGTGTCAATCAGTCGAGAGGTAGTTCACACGGACAGAGCAGAGGTACGCTTGTGTGTGGAGCGCGCGCGCGCAGCCGGTCAGGCACCAACGGGATGACACGGGCAGCGTGATCGGCAACACGTGAGGAGGGGCAGGGAAGGGGAAACCAGCGGTTGTGAGGAACGGATATTTTGACTCGCTGTAATGTGCTACATAGCATTATTATTGAAAGATTGTCGTTGACAAAGCCTGGACGCGGAAGACTACTTTGAAAATATGAATGATTTCAAAAATTATTTCAATTACACAGGAAAATAGTAAAATGTTCGTTTTGGGGAAACCAATTGTAATTAGTACTTTTGTCGGGTGGAAGCAAATGAACGTATGGAATCAATTGACTATCAAACGGCACACGAATATTTACGAAAGAATGAAATGTTTCGCGTTTCTCTTATTTCCCATTCCATAGTTAAATTCCGTCTTCCAAACTGAACATAATTTCTAAAAGTCCTGAGGAATTATAAATAGTACCTGATAGTACCTTATATGTAGCATTTTCTAGTTTGTTGGAAGTAGAGCTAAAATGTTGTTCGATCTTTTTTGTTGAGTATGATGTGTCTACTTCTGTAATCCTTCCTTTTATTTGACCTTACTAAATAATTATTTTCTGCAGTTATTTTAATACATGATATTTCCTTAATTTCATGAAAGAGAGAGAAACTGAACTTAGAGAACATATTCAAATAAAAATTGTTTGATACGGAAGGGGATATATAATACGGGTGCTGCGAATCAATCAATATAAACTTTTTATTCTGATCAAGGCCAAAAATGATGTTGTCCGGACTGAGAGTCACTGAGAGTCGATGTAGGTTCTTATCCGGACTGCGAGTCGATGTAGGTTCTTGTCCGGAGTGCGAGTTGATGTAGGTTCTTATCCGGACTGTGAGTTGATGTGCAGCCAATAGTGGCACGGCCAAAACCCGGACGTGAGCACTCTCATTTACTCTCTGATACTAGGTATTTGGACATGGGCATGAGGACGGCAGAATGCCGGCCCGTGGACCCCGAATCTGCCTATCTTAAGAGGGCAGCACGGTCGCACTGATGTGACGAATGCCGAATGGCAGCTTTTGTTTTTAGTTGTGTGAATGCTAAAGAACGAGCAGTGTCCGCGCAAGCCAAGGTTTGTAAAAATTTATTTGTAAAATTGTATATTATCGAATAATATGAGAAGAGATCAATTTGGATTTCGGACACGTTTGACCATCCAATCCGGTTGCTATACTTTTCATAAAAAATATTGTAATCCAAAATTTACTGTAAATTTTCATGTGCACACATGGATGTTCGAGTTGCTCTGAAGAAGCACGTCGTTCCGGAGAAGAGGCGCAGAAGGTAGCAGCGAAAATGGCTTTGTTCGATTTTAATGAGGAAAATATTTGCACCAGGTGTGCCTATGTATCTATAGTGACTCCCTAAGATTTAAGAATCTAAGTCGACTAATAAAGAAAAATAATGAAAATAAATGAAAAAATAGTGTTGTATATTTGGTACGATAGAAATTTACTTCGTCGACATCTGCCACATTAGTGCGATCTACCCTCGTCGACGGTGCTGCCCTTTAAAACAATATTGGCCAGCCACATCAGTGCGACGGTGCTGCCATTCGGCATTCGCCATATCGGTGCGACAGTGCTGCCCTCTTAAAATAGGCAGATTCAGGGTCCACGGGCCGGCATTCTGCCGTCCTCATGCCCATGTCCAAATACCTGGTCCTACGACCGGCACAGGCTTAGACCAGGTATATATGGTCTAAGGGCACAGGCGCGGTATATGCGCTGGTAGGGGATCGTCCTTTGGCTTTTTGGTTAAGATATATATATTTTCAGTAAAGAAGAAATTTTATACTACATTCGCATTACATGTATTTAATATGTTGCCTTTTTTGCTTAACGAAAAAATTACTTATTCTATATGCATTGTTAACGGACAATTTAGTAATGTTACTTTTCACGTCTTCCTAATTCTGTTAACATTACTATATAAATATATATGGTAGTAATGGAACTAAGATGAAAAAAGGTACTTCCTCCATTTTGTTAACTTAATACGACTAATATTATGCATTTATATTCAAGTTCAATTTGTATTGTTTGAGAACACAAGTTAACCAATGTCAAATACAGGAACGAAAATAAATAGGTCAGCATAAAATTTTGAATAATGCAATAAAAAAATTTACAATGGATAGAAATAGAAAGATTACAAATATTTTACAATGTTAAATGGGAAGAAATTAAGTTCAATATAATAAGCGTAAGGAGATTTCTTTCTAATACGCTCTCTTTACGGCGAACGGACAGAAGAGAGCCTTTTCGCGATCGCGCTCACTGATGATTTTCGGATCAGTTTTCGGATGTATTGAAAACTCATAATCTGACAACGTTGCATACTTTAGACTTGACAACGCTGTAGAAGTTTGACCAGTCGAACCCGAGTCGCACTGGATCTAGTTCTCGAATTCACCGTTCTCAAAGCGTAGAGGACGCTAAAATCACTGGCATTTTAAGATGACGGTACTATAGATTCCTATGGATACCAAGTCCCATAAAGGAGAGCTATCGGTAGTTTGCCTAGAGAAGCCGTGGAGCCCATGGGGACCTTTTTTTGGGCACTGGCTCCGCGAGCCATGAGTCCAGTATAAGCGGGGCAATGGTACCCACGTGACATAACTATAATAAATAAACTAGAATCTAACTAGATTTTGGGTCGAAAAGTGGGTTTGCGGGATGTCGTTATTTGTCCTTATACGAGCATATTTTGAGCTGCACAAAAGTTCATTTGATAGAGGAAGGTTAGGCGCAGTGCGCTCTGCCCCAAAAAAGTCTTTTAGAGACAGAAAAATAAGTCCAAAAAATAAGTAGAGCAAAAATCGAGAACCAACACCTGCAGATTGTATTTTTCTGTCTCTAAAAGACTTTTTTGACTTACATGATGGGGCAGAGCGCACTGCGCCTAACCTTCCTCTATCAAATGAATCTTTGTGCAGCTCAAAATTTGCTCGTATAAGGACAAATAACGACATCCCGCAAACCCATGTTTCGACCCAAAATCTAGTTAGATTCTAGTTCCTTTCTAGTTATGTCACGTGGGTACCATTGTCCCTTAGGGTGTCAGGCAGGGCTGCGGCGAGCTCAAAAATGCAAGCCGAGTTCGAGTCGAGTCGAACCGAGACTCGCTTTTCGAGCCGAGTCGAGTACTCGCACGAAGCGAGCGGCGAGCGGCTCACACGAAGCGAGCTACTCGCACGACGTCATCGGCACGCATCGATTGCGAGCTACTCGCATCGGTGCAAACTACTCGCGGCTCTATCAATCCAGTCGAGCTTAGCTGATTTGCATGAAGGAGTCGACTCGAAATAAATTCAAGCGTAATATAAGATGGCGCGAGTTATATGTACATAGCGGGAAGATCGGCACATCGATATTATCAATCATTTTAATATATTGGGAATGCTAAATATTTGGGATGTTTTATTATATAGTTTGATAGTAAAATGGACATAATGTTGAGTAATGTAAATTCAGAATTTGTATAGGATATTGAAGATAGTTATGCAGTAACAACTATTTTCTAGATTTATGTAAATAAGTAGATATTTATTATTAAGCATAATTAAGCATTATTTTATTTTTATTTATTTTATTATTTTATTAATTTTTGTATGCATAAACGTACTCATCTCACGGGTTTACAAACATCGAGGGTATTAACTTTATGGGGTAAATCTATTCTCCGGTTATTAATGTACAGTCATAAATAGGTGTTGTCGCAAAATTGTTTATAATGTTGAAAATTAATGTTAAATTTCGTTAAATAGTTCTTGAAAAAATGTATATATAAATATTGTATAATATCGATATATATCTGTACGTATATTCGTGCCAATATTTGATAGTTTACAACCTACCATCAAAAAAAAATTTTTGAAAATTTGACAAGATATAATTCTTACTAAATTGATGTAATTACCAAAGTTTGGGTTCGATTCACTGCACCGTTTAAGAATTATAGCAACTTAAAGTTTGCGCATTTTAACACGTCTTCTTATGGAGAATTCATAAAATTCCACTTCAAACCCTATTTAAATCTTGAAAAAACGCAACTAGAAACTCCAGTTTTTTTTTATATGTAGTAAAAATTATGTAAT
>CM052272.1:5979224-6003611 GCA_028455795.1 Lasioglossum marginatum
GTGTTTCCAAGTAGTTTTTGACCGCGATGTGGACAATCGGCGCTCAATGTTTCTCGACGCCAGTTCATATGGAACCAATTTCCTTGCTTTTGAATCATTCCCAATGATTTTAAACGATGTGAAATCGCTTGTTGAGTCACTGATAATGCAAGTTCTTCTTGCGTTTGGCACGAATCTTCATTTAATAATGCTTCCAATTCCGCGTCTTCGTACACTTTCGGCCTTCCACTACGTTCTTTGTCTTCGACATCAAATTCACCGTTCTTAAACTTTTGAAACCACTCACGACAACTTCTCTCACTTAAGACAGCCTTACCATATGCTTCTACAAGCAATCGATGCGCCTCAGCTGCAGATTTCTTCAAATTAAAGAAGTAAATCAAAACTTCCCGCAAATGACGTTTATTCGGCTCAAAACTCGACATTTTCGCACGAAAAAATATACGACGCTGATACACAATCGCTAATATTTCGAGGCTACGTTGTTGACAGATGTGCAACTTTACGATATGACGTCTTACATCTGATACTAGCCGCCATAACTTACTGGTTGCGCTATCTGATTTCAAATGGCGGAGACTTATTTGTATATCCAATAGAATAAATTGTTTATTTAGTTAGATACACGTGAACGGTGTCATTACTGCAGAGAAAACATAACACTCAACACTCAATACGCTTCAATAAACACACACACGTACTTTTATTTTGAAAATTTATTAACATCAGAAAAAGGCTAGACTGAATATATAAATATCTACACACAGTTTTCATACATTATAAAGTTAATGACCTGGTAATTACTTTTAAAAATTTTGAATTTCTTAACAATTAATTTACATTTGATTTGATTGTTTTTACAAAAACTTTTTCCAACATACATTATTTGTAAAAGATTGAAATTGATATCAAAACAGTGAAATTGATTTGCAAAAGAGTAAAATAGATTTGCAAATGGGTGAAATTAGAGTGCAAGACCTTTAAAAGAAATGGGTTTGTCAATTTCATATCGACGAAATGAAAAAAATCGTATAGAATGGAATTATTCTAGGTCGGAAGAAATGTTAATATGCGAAAAAATTGTTTCTTTTTATTATTAGTTCCATTTCAATCGCACTGTCACTCAGTGGGCTGGATCGAGAGAAGTGACATTTTACTATAACTCTTAAACCATAAGAGATATCGGGATGAAATTTCCACATTCAATTTATTGTTTAAATTTTATTATCTTAAAATAATATTTAAAATTGTTTACTCGTTACTTATTTAGTACTTTTCCAGGTAATTTACATCAAAGATGTTTTTGGTTAAAAATTTCTTTGTATTTCTTAACATTTGGTCTTCATATTGGTTCTTATGATTCAAGAGGTATAGTAAAATGTCACCAAATATCTCGATCCAGCCCGCTGTGCGACACGATGATGGATACTCTTTATACACGAATAACTTGCGTGGGGGGACGATGTGGAAACTAAATAACTATACATATAGGGAAAAGTCTACTGAAAATAGTACAATTTTTAATAATGCGGTACTATTTGGAACTCAAAAGATATTCCTTATCAAAGATGAGGAATTTACACAATTCCCGTGTCTTCGCTGTACATTATTTTTTAAATACATTATTTAAATTGATTTTTAATTACCATGGTAATTCTTATCGTAAAGAAATTCTCTTCACTTTAAAAGAAGAGCAGGGAAAAAATATTAAACAGGTTAGCCAGGGCAACCGGATGAAGATGAGCATCTTTTTTCTGCGAAACATATTATTTTCAAAATGTGTCAATTTTAAGTGTTCGTTAAGATTACAATTTTTATTATCAGGTCGTTAAGTATGGAACTTGACAAATAAAACACTTTCAAACACATTTATCAAGTTTCATACTTAAGGGCAGCGTCTCCTCGTATGTGTGTGAGTGCACACACCGCTAGACCACGTATTATATATAATAGGGTCCGGGATTCCGCTTCTGATTTCTCAATAATGCAAAGACGGGATTCCTTAGTAGTTCAAATCACTAGATGAAAGATCAATCTAGGGTGCTATTTGCCTCAAAAGTCCTACTTTTACGTTTACGATACGTAATTCTCATTATTCGGCAGCATGTCGCGGAGCCGCGAGAAGCAATGTGACAGGCGACAGTGCTGCCGCCTATCGTGGCTGTCGATATGCTGCCGAATAATGAGAATTACGCGTCGTAAACGTAAAAGTAGGACTTTTGAGGCAGATCGCACCCTAGATTGATCTTTCATCTATTTTGACTACTAAGACATCCTGTTTTTGCATTATTGAGAAATCAGAAGCGGAATCCCGGACCCTTGCAATCCTAGCGTACGTATACGTGGTCTAGCGGTGTGTGCACTCACACACATTCGAGGAGACGCTGCCCTTAACGACCTGATCTTATCTTATTAATTTCTTTAATTTCGAGGTAGATGGATATTGAAGAAGCAATACAAACCCTGTACATACAGTAAACCAAGAAAGTATTTGCATGCATTTAAAAACAGTATAACTTTTTATAATTGTACCAAACGACCTGATGTTTTGTAAGCAATTAGAAGCATCGGTTTACTAAATGATCTGCAAAAAAGATTTTCCAAAAATTACAATTTACAAGGTTGTATGCAAAAATATAAAAGCATTTTTTAAAACTTTTTTATTTGGGCCTTTAATAAAAATTTGAAATATATGCTTTGTAGATCTATGTTAGTTATATACATGCTGAAAATTTCATCAAAATCGATTAACATACCCAATTTATAATTGTACCAACCGACCTAAATGATATACAAAATAGATTTTGCAGAAATTACAATTTACAAGGTTGCATGCAAAAATAAAAAAATCATTTTTTAAATCTGTTTTACTTGGGACCTTAATGAAAATTTGAAATATATGTTCTGTAGATCTACACTAACGAGCATAACTGATTCAAGCCGTGTGTTGAATCAGTTATGCTCGTTAGTGTATGTTAGTTATACACATGCAGAAAATTTCATCAAAATCGATTAACATACCAAAGAGCTACAAGTGGTTAAATGTGGTGAAAATCATAGTTTTTTGCGACTTTTGGTCAGTTTCTGCTTAAAATCCACTGATTCTTACATCTTCCGATGCGTGTCGTTTTTTACTGCGTCAACCGATTTCGATGAAATTTTCAACATGTGTATAACTAACATACATCTACAAAACGCATATTTTAAATTTTCATTTCGGGCACTAATAAAAAAGTTATAAATGGTGCCTATTTTACTTTCTCATGTAATTCTTAGCAATTGCAATTTTTCCAAAATCTTTTTTGCATGTCATTTGGTAAATCAATTCTTTTAATTGCTCAAAAAAAGTCAGGTCATTTGGTCCGATCATAAAAAAGTTATACTGTTTTAAAGTGCGTTCAAATACATTCTTAGTTCACTGCAGGTACATGTCAATATGAGAATGTCCATTTTTCGACAAAATATCACTCGATTTTCCAATCCGGACCACTGTGTGCTATGCCATTTAACATTACAGTAGTCCCACGGTAGCAGAAGGAAGCGGTAATTCTAGTGGAGAAATTTTATCGGCTACGTCATCGCGAACGAATTAATTCTGAAAGAGCTTTTTGTTTCCATCGCAGAAGCAAATGTATCCGACCTTATCGGTGTCAAGATAAAAATGGCATTGACGCGTCGTATTTACTCACAGGCAATTAAGAATTCGCGATTCTTAAGAGGCTGCGCCGACTAGACTTCCATATTTGACGAGCGTTAATGTCAACTTGAGTAGCCGGCTCGCAATAGTCTTTAAAGGGATTTTAATAGGTACATGGTCGGAATGCATCCGCGAGTGAAACGGTCGCGATGGAAACTTTTAAATGTCAATACAAGCTATTTGTACGCATTTCTGCGTGAGTCGTACCCCGGCAAGAATAATGACATAACCGAAAAATGCAGTATTCTTACAATACCGATTCTATGAAACTTATACCGTTGACATAGTGCAGACATCTTTGATCTTTCAGAAAAATAGTTTTCAATGAATGTTTCACAGGAAATTTGAATGGTATCTAGTGAGGTTTTGGTGTTGTTAGTTCCATCGTGAGTGGACGAATGAAGGTCATATGAAGGTCAATTCCATTTTTTTAGATGGATTGTTGTATTTTTTAATGGATGCAGCTCGACATTAGTTGTAAAAAAGTATTAACCTACTTATGTCGAGAAGCTAATAGCTTAGAAAATATTTCAATATTTAAATAATTTTAAGATATATACCATTACAGTCATACTAAGGTGTTTGCTTTAATTATTGCAAAGAAGGTTCAACACAACAACCATTTACATTACGGCACTTTTGAAATCAATAGAATAATTATTTTCCTATATTGTTTAATTGAACGAAGCGACTGAATTTCGAATTACGAAATAATTGAATACAATATAATTGAATTGCTTTGTAATTATAATTCCTGAAGTAATTCAATTGTCAACACACCTTTGATGGTAGTAATAGTATGTTCGGTGAGGATTTATATAATTTTTCAATACTTTTCTCAATCAGTTCTTCCCATTTCTCGTAAACAGGTTGTTCACAATTATTCGACTGTTTCAAAGTGTCTGCTATTTTTGTGTACTATGTGCATACCCAGACCAGATTCCTTCAACTAATCTTGTTGGCCAAACTAGAATTTGAATTTTTTTTATTCCTTCACTAAGTACCTTTGCAGGTAGTAAAATGAATTTATCTTCAGCAACACTTGCAGCATATTTGTTTATTTATTTGTCAATAACTTCTAAATAGTTTGTTCTATTGATTTTTCTAGCAATAAATTGTACGTTCATTTTCCCATAATAGCCAATATCGGACCAAATCATTACACCATCCAGCCAACGGCCACTTCACGCTGCAATGAACCGATTCTCATTACACCATCCATTTGGCGACGACGCTTTCGTCGAAAATTGTCTGCATCGATTGCAAGAAATAGAAAGCAAATTAAATGTTATTTCTTCCCTTAACACTAGGTTTACGGGACCCGTCAGGATGACGGGTTCTAATATTCTTAATTTGCAATTATTGAGATGCTTCCCTGAGGAATTATTTACCAAATTTATTTCTTTGGGTATATATTATTGGAAAAATGGCCAAAAATTTGGATAGACATATTTGGATAGGCATATTTGTTATGTTCATAAAATAATATGGAATAGGTATTTCTAGAGCTCCGTAAACCTAGTGTTAATGATTTTAATACAGGAGAAATCATATATGTATATTGGCATTTTCAATTTTTTAAATTCTTCAACAATTTTGAATTTCATCTACTCAATTTTGCTATAAATGCATAAAGATCCGCAGTCTAAGAATATTCGTTGAGATTATCGTGTTCCACTGCCTACATGTAGTAGGCGCATCGTCTGAGACATAGGATGTAGGACAAAAGCCGTAGCTTCAGATCCGAGTAAAACATCACAAACAAAATCAGTTTGTTAAATTTGTTTATGATCGTCAAGGTCTATTGCCTCTTTTTTCATTAAAGATAAACAACACGGGGTTACAATAATTTTGCTTGTAAAGATAATAAATAATCTCTAATATCACCTTTAACTCTTCTTTATTCAACATTAACAAAATTATTGTACAAAATTGGATAACCTTATATACAAATGTCTTCGACAGGAGATGTTAAAGTAATTTGAGCTTCTGTTCCAGTGGGAGTGGAACTGATTACGCATTGCGGCATGGCAGTTGACACGTATTGGTAAGATCAGTTGATAGTGTTTTGAATTTTAAGCGTGAGGAAGATGCTCTCCTTCTGGATGGAAACCATTTTCGTCGGCGACATAGTTGACGGTGTAGGGAACGTTGGAGACTGGGTCGACGAAAGAGAAGCTGCCACGAACTTTGAGGAAATGGCCGTCGGTGCCGCCATCAACTAATTCTGCTACTTCTTGTTTGGTTGAACCATCGGAAAGTTCGAAACCATAATTGTAGTTGCCGAGACCAACATTGTCAGATGGAGTCTCTTTAACAAGTGCAACTTCCGGCCCTTGTAAAGCGGGAGCAGCCAGAGCAATGGCGATGACGGCAGTGAAGACAATGATCTAGAAAGAATGAAATATTATTACATCTATTATATGCCACTGCTATTTTGTTTCAAACATACAGGGTGTTTCAAAATTATATGTCGCGACCACTATAGCGTGATTCTGCACCTCTAGATAGGTGGAGATTTGTTATAAAAATGGACCGCAAAATTGATCTTAACATTGAATCCCAAGGTCAAAATTGTTTTCTATTGCATCCGATAGTACTTATCGCGACGAACAAAAGTCTCAAAGGAACTATAGGTCTCAATTCAACCGTTCTCTTAAAAAACGACTTTAAAAAAATCGCCAACTATTTTATTCCATATATCTACAGGATGTCTTAAAATACAATAAATTTTTTCATTTGACGCGTCGTTTTTGAGAAAATTGACTAACAATCCGTCAAATTCGCGTGCCTAGCGTTTTTAAGAAGTAGAATGAGTCGGTCATGAACAAACGCGTCAGACGATTCCTATTCAATAGCATGCGTGTTCGCCGAATTTTCGAACTCAAATTTTTCGAAAAGGAGACAAATAAAAAAAATTTGTTCTATATTTTCTCTTGTAGACATATGAAATAAGTTTACAAAACTTTAAAGTCGTTCTCTAAGAGAACGATTCACATGAGACACATGGTTCTATGAGTACTATACGATGAAATAAAAAACAATTTAATGTTGACCTTTGGATTCAATGTTAAGGTCAATTTCGCGGTCCATTTTTATAACAGATCTCCACCGATCCAGAGATGCAGAATCACGTTATAGCCGTCACGACATATACAGTACAGTACAGTACTCTGTACAGGTAGGTGCTAGGTAATATAAAATAAGTTATAGTCAGTTTTAGAGAATATAGAGAACACGATAAATGTGAAATATTTATGAAAATATTTCGAATTTGTAAAAAATAAATTAACTGCTAATAGTAGGAACACCATTAAATAGGAAACTTTATCATCCTCAGTAATACATACGGTTTTCATTTTGAAAGTGGATGTGTGCGGCTAGTCACGTTTGGAAGACTGATGTGATTTCTCAAAGCCGCCTGCAATTTTATAGTGGTTCTCCTTCTGCCAAAATTTGCCCGAACCCACAATAAATTCACCTTTCACCTTTCCTGGATATACTAGAGACATACTTACATATTTTATAGATGATATTCAATACTTGTTATTCAGTAGCTCTTGTACAACTAATAATAAGAATCATAGACTTCGTAGAATTTTGTCGAAGTGAATATTGTAGACAATATCGAGCATGCTATACATACAGGTATGTTCAAAACTAGTAACGATTTGAAAAATGTATTTTTACCAGTTTTTACTACAAAAGGCGTGTAAGATGTGCTATCATTTTTAGTTAATTAGGTCCCTAATTACAAACTATTTCACACAGTCGATTTCTTACCGCAACACTACAGTTGTCACAGAATCAATTTCTTGTAATATACAATTTAGTTAATGGTCATTTTGAGTGACGTTTCATTTTAACCCACCATTCAGATTCAGAAGTTGATAGTTGACTATTTCCACATGATACAATCTTACCAAGGCCGCTATTAACATATTTCAGTGAGTACCTTATCTCCAATATCAGGGTCGTTCACGCACAGTGCTGAATTAACCAATAAACAATATAAGCACGTGCTTAGAGGTTTAGGGGATTAGGATAAAAGGGAGATCACAGAAGTTTTCTGAATTTTAAAATCTTTTGCCTAGTAATAATATTGCTAAGTGTTTCGAAAGAAAACTACCGATTCAAAGCTGACTAACTTCTGTTAGAAACATTTTTTAATTAAATTAGCAGAAATAGGCAATCGAAGTGATTATCCTGCACACTAAGGTGGGCCTTATTTTTTAACTATCAAATTGTGAGCACGCCGCTTCCGGGGTCCCAGACTTGTTTCGTTTAATGGAAAAATGATATATACAAAATTTGGGATCAATTGGACGTCGTTAGACGCTGCATATCGAAGAGTACACTGAAAATTTAGGTTAAATATTTTATGCCTCCAGAAATATCATAATTTCTTTACATGCATTCAAGCACAGGTTTAATTTGTACGAATTCAGATTATTTCACATTATATATAATGTGGCCTGTATGTATAAAATTTATTGCATTTTATCATTTTGTACTTAATAAGTTAACCTACAGCTAAAATCTGCCTGGAAGTTTTCGCTGTTTTAATTTGTCGATTAAACTTACAAAACAAAAGAACAGGTCGGAAGTGGTCGTTTTTTTTTCAATTTGACTTACTACATAAATTGTTTTCACGCACCAAACTGTTCGATTAAGTTGTAAAAATGTTTCCACAAATTGCAGAATACGAAATTGAATTTAATTCAACAAAGTTTGGTTCAATGGTATTCCTTTTTTGATTTGTTGGTAGTGTCGATTAAAGGACAAAAACTCGTTTTAATTTCCATCTCTGTCATTTGATTGTGAATGCGTTTTAAAATTAAAATTTTCATTATTTATATCATGTCTTTTCACCAGACTTGTTTCGTTTAATGAAAAATGATATACAACAAAATTTGAGATCAATTGGACGTCGGAAGACGTTGCATATCGAATGCGAAGTTTTGAAATAGAATTAACTGTACGCTAAATGTGAAAAGTACACTGAAAATTTAGGTTAAATATTTTATACCTTCAGAAATATCATAATTTCTTTACATGCATTCAAGCACACGTTTACTTTGTACGAATTCAGATTATTTCACATTAATTGGCCTGTCTAATTTTTGTCCGCCACCTTCCTGCTAACAAGTCCATTTTCACGAAGCGTAATACCGGCGAGAACAACGCGTTCCTATTCGAGTAATAACTTTAATGCGCCTACCCTAAATCAGATAGATGGCGAAGACTATATATTCTTTAAAAATATTCCTATTTAAAAATCAATTTACATTACATTGTCCAACAAAATCAAATTTTTTTCATACTCAACAATTACTGTTGGGCGATTATTATATAGATTTTTGAGCTGATTCCGAATCTTAATTTTTCCCCTACACGCACAGTTTTTGAGAAACATGATTTGGAAAAAAAAATATTTAACTTTAAACAAATATTGTTCTTTGCAGCAAAAGATTCTGTAGATTTTCCCGAATACAGTGATATCCAATATTAATACATTATAAATGTTTAAACATATTTAAACAATCGTCAAAGATGTAGAGAGACATCACTTCTGCACCAATTTTTCAGGATATTTTTCAGTTTATATTAAAAAATAAGGGTCTAGCGTAAAATCGAACTATATCACGCGATAGAGCAGACTTTTATCTTGAGAACCCCTCTTTGAAGTTGGCAACATCGATGTTTTTATCGAAGTAGGAAGCAAAATATCTTCGCCCGACATGAGTTGCCGACAGTTGCGGTCTTTCACCACTAGCGTGACCTATCCCGTTGAACGACCGTGCTCACCACGACAGTGGTGAGCGCCACTGGCGGCAACTCATGTCGGGCGAAGATATTTCGCTTTCTGGTTCGATAAAAACGTCGACGTTGCCAACTTTAAAGTAGGGTTTCGTAAGATAAAAGTCTGCTCTATCGCGTGATATAGTTCCATTTTACACTAGACCCTTATTTTTTAAGATAAACTGAAAAATATCCTCAAAAATTGGTGCAAAAGTTGGTGCAAATTGCCCTAGTAAAAAGAAACGCTGTCCTAGTAGATACATATGCATGTATAATAGAAAAATTTTTTTATACCATTTTTATATCTTTTTTAAAATCATTGTTTTTTTTACTTCCTTCGAAGCAATAACATTGATCTAGTACAGAAGATGACATTGGATAAGTTATTGCGTACACTAGAAAGAATAAATACTTTAGTCTGCAAGAAGAATTCATCATTGAGTTGATTATATCTAAGAAAAATATTCATATAATATTTTATGCACATGTTGCGCGAGCAGGTTTGCCTTAAATATTAAGAGCGATCGGCAGCGTTCCATTAGCATCTCTTCAATTTGCAAGGCACATAGAAAGACTGCAGTTTTAACTTCGCCGAGCTTCGTAAGCCGGTGACGTGGCGAGAATTGCACAGTTAATTTGCGTAGCCGCATACCGTTGAAAAAAATTGTTTGAAAATGTAGAAATGTCAACGGCACAGCGGCTCTGTCATCTCTTCTTCGATCATTTTAAGTTCTTTTGTGTATACATGGCATATATCGCATATACAGTGAGTGTAAAAAGTATTCGTACGCTCTTCAAAATAAAATAACTTTTTTATAATTGTATCTGTCTAGGCCTGTGCTACGATCGAGTGGAACATCGTCAGTTTCGAGTTATTTATTGGCATCCTTGGCTCTTAGAATTAGTTACGGACTGGGGTACGGTTAAAAGTTAAGTATCCTGTTTCGCATCAGAAAGAAAAACCAACCGTACATCAGTTTGGGAATATATTGTGGAACAAGGGATCTTTGTGCAGCGTCTTACGAGGTTTGCGTGAGAAATGAAATCACGATCTTGATGGGCATTCCACAAATTTGGACTACACCCCAAACTGGTGATTGGTTCCCCTTCTATCCTTACCAGAGAAATGATCTTTTCCGAGCTTTGGTAGGGAATCGCAGGAGAATAGTTTTTAGAACTTTAAGATCTTTCGAGAGAATCGTATACTTTACCTTACTTTACCTTATACTTTATCATACTGAATCGTAGAACGTTACGAGGCTTCCTTTTAGGACAATATCGACTTCGGATTTGTATTTGAACTGTAAAGTGAACTGTGATGTGAACTGTGAAACTTCTCTTCTGAACTTTTCTATGGCCTTCCTTTCTATGGACCTTTCTTGAGAAGTTACAATAACTTCCCCTATGAACTTACACATGAACTTTCTATGGACTTTTCTTGAGAAGTTGCAATAGTCTTCCCCTATGAACCTTACTATGAAATCACGAACTTTTCTTACATGAACTTTCATACGAACCTTTCTTACGAACCTTGACCGATCCAAGGGTTCTTTCTTACGAACCTTGGCCGATCCAAGAGTTCTTTCTTACGAACCTTGGCCGATCCAAGAGTTCACAATAAATGTGTGCGCATAACCTTTGAATTGTTTACTTTCGAACCTCGGCCGATCCAAGAGTTCATAATAAATGTGTGCGCATAACTTTGAATTGTGTACTTTCGAACCTTAGCCGATCCAAGAGTTCACAATAAGTGTGTGCGCATTTCACGAATGTAAAACACACGAATCATTTTGTAAACCAGAGCGTTTAATTGCTCCTGAGCCAGCGGCAATTTTGTACTGGACAATGCTCTAAACAGTACCAAACGACCTGATTTTTTATAATCAATTAGAAGCATTGGTTTACGAAATAATATTCGGAAAAGATTTTCCAAATAATTATAATTTACAAGGTTACATGCCAACGACCATTGCCTAGCTGCAAAAACCGGTTCTCGTACGATCAACAAACGCATAGCGTTTAGATATGATGACTTTTCTCATAATAGGCATAAATTCAAATTCTCTACTGACATCCCAGAATGCGATTTTCTAAACTTCAGCAGACTAAATACTGATAAATATTGGTGGCTTTCTGACACCAATAAACATATCACATAGTTGAGAGCCAGGAAAAATAGATCGCACACCAGCTAGATTAAAAAACTCGTGATATTAGCACATAAGTGACCACCCTAACCCTCCTGTACACCCCCCCCCCCCCGCAGTTAGTAAGTCATCTGTAAGCCTAGTCTCTAATTCCTAGCATAAGCATAATATCGACTGAGGGGTTTTTCTCTGCAATAAAAATTTTTTCCCCACACCAAACAAGACTGAAAAATGTACCTCTATTATTAAGTACGAACAATACAAATCTAGTACAAACACCAAATGTTATATTGTAACAAAAAAAATCTATGTTTAAGAGTTAGGCAGGCGAGCGTATCACTATACATACTTAAGTGCAATCTCATGATTCTTTTTTCTCATGTTTTAGTCACCTATTATAAATTTTATTGTATGAACTTTACTAATAAACATTGTTTAAAAAAGAAGTTTTCGTACGATCACCGAAGTTAAACAGCGTTGGATTCGACCGGTACTTCGATGGGTGACCGCCTGGGTATACACCGGGGGTGACACCTTGGGTACACGCTGCGTGTTGTTGGCAAAGGTGTTTCGGAACTCGGAACCCACCGTAATAACGTAGTGGAGTAGTGAGCTCTGGCGCGCGATGTGGGGATCGCTGAATGCGATGACTCACTACTGTGCGTCGCGCGGCGAGTTGTGGCGGTCAATATTTAAATATTTTTTTCTCCTAAAAGCACAGGTGTTTAAAAAATTTTTTTTTAATATTGCATTGTCATCCAGTTCTGAGCTATGTTTAAAGTTTCAAGTCTCTAGCTCATCGGGAAGTTAGTTTAAAATCAATTGCAAAATTTGTACGGAACAAACCGACAAACAAACAGACAGACAAGAAAGCGAGCTAATAAAAACGTGGTAAAAAGTAGGTCCCGCTGAAATTAGGCGATAATTGAAAGGATTTTCTTGTATTTTTTGCTTTAATTGATATTTTCTTTTGTCAACGACCATTGCGAAGTTAAAACAGCGCCAGCGGTGGGCGCCGTTAGTACTAGGATAGGTGACCGCCTGTGTACGCCGCGTGTTGTTGGCATAAAAGATGGTTCGGAACCCAGCGTAATAAACAGTAGGTCCCGTTGAAATTAGGTGTTAGTGAGAGTGGAAGAGGGGGGAGTGTGGTAAATGAATTTGAAACCCTGAGGGGACCAAATATCATTACTACTACAAGATTACATGCAAAAAATAAAAAAGGCATTTTTTAAAACTTTTTTATTTGGGCCCTTAATTAAAATTTAAAATATATGTTTCGTAGATCTATGTTAGTTATACATATACTGAAAATTTCATCGAAATCAGTTGACGTAGGAAAAAATGACACGCATCGAAAGATGTATGATTCTGTGGATTTTAAGCAGAAACTGATCAAAAGTCGTGTAAAACTACGATTTTCATCATTTTTAACCGCTTGTAGCTCGTGTGTATGTCGATTTCGATGAAATTTTCAGCATGTGTGTAACTTCTTTAAGGGCCCAAATAAAAAAGTTTTAAAAAATGCCTTTTCTATTTTTGCATATCATTTCGTAAACTAATTATAATCGTAAATTGTCTTCGTAAATTGATTATAAAAAACCAGGTCGTTTGGTACAATTATAAAAAACATATTCCATGTTAAAGGGCGCACGAATACTTTTTACACTCACTGTAAGTGGATAGCAACGAATATTGACAATATGTTTGTGGAAGACAGATGCACAATCATCATTATTTCGTAATAAAAGTAACGCAGTGCAAGTATTTCATCGTCCAATTATCTATTCTGCAGAATCGTGAGATTTCCGTGATAATGGTGGGTAAAAAAAAGTTTAAATAATAATATACAGGGCGAGACAATAACTTTGTCCACCCTGAATATTTCCGTTACTTCTAATAATATGAACAAATGATATATACAGAAGTTACATGGTATGGAGGGGAAAATATTGCGATGTAAACACTTTTTCTGTGCGCGAAGGCGTCTCGGGGATTTCAAGGTCATCTTGATTTCTTTAAACGGAAAGACCTCCCTGTTGTACCATGAATCGATAGAGTATTAAATTCTACGTAAAAAAATATATTGACCTCATATCTCCTAGATCTAACAGTTAAGGGGTTAGGACACAGTGATATTTTGAAAAAAATCGAAAATTCTTTTTGTCTTAAATAGTAGTTTCAAGTCTTGAGAACAGAATGCAAAAGGTTTTACATGGATTTCAGGCTTCAATACAAACTATTTTTCGAAGTACGGTTTGGGAGTGGGTTCGTATATCTGCGAGAAAAATTACATTCGTAAACTTTAAGCGTTTTTCAAAACGGTGTACAAGATATCTCGAGTTCTACTTTAGCAATTACATTAAAATTTTACAGTTATCTTCATTATAATATCTATTAGGCATTTTTTTCATTTTCCTATTATTTTGTTAAATATAAATAAAAAATTAACAAATTTTCTACCGAAATTCATTAAATTTAAAGTATCTGCCATTTTGTTAATTTTCACAAAAATTGAAATGCGGGATCGTCAATGTGCCTAGAGAATATATCACAGTTTATGACACTAATAGGATTTTTGATATAGTTAAAATTCGATTTGTAGGAATTCTGTATACCAGTTGGCCATCTGGAAAGAAAGATATTCCGAGCAAAAGACGACGAAATGCATAAGAACAAATTATTTTTTAAATATTACAAGCATTTTTATAGTTCATAATATAATAAACTAAAATACAAAATCTTATATTAATCGATAATTCACTTTTTTCTATACTGTTGTTCAAAAGTCTTATATTTTTCCCACTTGTTACTGTGTCCTAGCTCCTTAACGAGATATTATCGAAATCATTTTCCATATACAATACTTACCATATTCTAGTTGAGGGACATACAGTGACTCCCACTAATATTCGAACACTTTTAAAAAGACGATAACTTTTTTAATATTCAACCATACACGATTTGAATTTTTTTGAGAAGTTAGAACAATTAGTTCGCTACACAACGTGACCAAAATTTTTGAGAAAAATTGCAAGTTGTCGGAATTGCAAAGAAAATATTAAAAGTTTTATTTTGTAATTTTTTATGAGGGCTTGTATGGAAGATTTAGAAAACACGTTTTGTAGAGCTGTATAAATTAAACATATTCTGAAAATTTCATCAAAATCGGTTGACGTTGCAATGATTTAGAAATGTTTAAAGATGGTAAAAACTGCAGTTTTTCACGATCTTCGGCCTCTAATTGCAATAAATCTAAGAATTCTCAGATCATTCAATGTCTGTCGTTTTTTTTGCCGCATCAACCGATTTCGATGAAACTTTCACAGTGCATATAATTGACACAGATCTACAAAACGTATTTTTAAATTTTCAATATAGGATCACACACACACATAAAGAAGTTGTAGAATGCAACTTTTAATATTTTCTCTCCAATTCCAAGCAATTGCAATTTTTGAAAAAATTTCCTTTCACATCATGTAGTAAAGTGATCGTTCTAACTTCTCAAAAAAGTACAAATCGTATAGTCCAATATTAAAAAAGCTATCATTTTTTTTAGAGCGTCCGAATATTAATGGGAGTCACTGTAAGTTCGAGCACCTAATAATTTCCAGGTGATAGGTACGTATTGAAAATTATTTCTGTTTATTATTAATGTTTGATTCCCACCTGCATAGTAGCGTAAGTGTATGAAAAAGTTGTGCAAAGGACCTTATCTACATCTACAGTCCGCGATAATACTATAAGATATCACTTAAAACGAAATAATTATATGTTATATGAAAGACCTTCATTGTCTCTCATACAGAGTGTTATTAGTTACTTCTGGAGATGTCGTTCAACGCAGTGTTTTCGTTAGTATATCTAAGAATTTGAAAGTAACACCAACTTACCTCTTATTAGCCGCGATAAAACTATAAGACAGGTAATGTTTTCTGTAAAAAAATTAACACGTAGAGCTTGTTTTTATCGATTATTAACATTTTGTGTTGCCACCTTTATTTTTTACAACATGTAACATTCTTTTTGGTATAGATTTATACAATTTTTTAATCGGTTTTTGCTTAATTTGCTTCCACGCCATTTCAATGCAGTTTTTCAATTGTTCCACAGTACTAAACTGACTAGTATTCTCCAAAGGTGTTCGATGATATTCAAGTCGGGAGATCTTGCTGTTCTTAAAGTAGGCTTGTACTATTTTTGCCGAATGCGCAGTTGCATTGTCATGTTTTGACAAGTGCTTATGAATAACATCTATGTATTTCCTGCTATTCATTTTTGTGGAAATGAATTCAATATCAGTTCTGCCATGATAACCTACAGCCGCCCAAATCATTACTCCTCTTCCATCCATTTGTCGCCTTTGCAGTGTCAATCCCTTTTTTCTTAAGTCGTGAAAGTAATTTTTTCTGATGAGAAACGGTTTACTTTAGGTGGCCCTGATAATCTAAACTATTATTTTCACGATAATTCATGTTTTATAATGATAACTTATCGGTCCGCTTTCCATATTTCCATATTTCTTTCCTGAATCGATCGTTCTGTAACCTAACAAGAAAATGAGGAACTACGAACACTGTGAGGAATTTTTCTTAGCTGTTTAAAAAGAAATACATCAATTGACATATACATATATTACAATACTTAATAATACACGTTTGTCCTTTCTCTTTAAATGATGCAACAGGCGATCTGTCTCTTCCGATGACGCAACTCCTGTAAAACTCTTCAGGTGACTATAAATTCCTATGGAAGCAAGCGTGTATTTTGCACACAAGAAGACGATCTTAACGGACGCGAGAGGACCTAAAAGAACCTATTCGATTCAAAGCTGATTATGCATTTTTATGCCTCAACGATCGTTTATTTATTACAACTTAACTACAGGAATAGTAAATAATTCATAGCTCATTTCGCGAACATTGAACATGTCATCGCTATTTCATTTACAAGCGAGACAAGTGTTATTTACAACAATTATTAATTACTTCATAACGCTACCACTTTACACCATAATTGAAACATTAATTGAAATGTTTAGAAATTCATATTTTCATTAGAAATTAAAGCTGAAAATGTTGTGCAAAAATAATAAAAACTGTTCCTCATTGTTACGGAAAATGTACCAGAATTTATATTTTGTTGCATAGTTGTTTATCGTAATTACTTGAAAGTGAACAGTTCTAACAATAATTTCTGAAAAACTCCTTAAAAACTATCGAACGACGTTAAAGATCTGTGTGAATCTTCAATTTTTTATCGTATTAAAAAAAAGGCAAAAATTCCTTTGCAATAGATGCATGAAATTAATGTGTCATAGCTTATTTTTAGGAGGTATATTGCGCATGAGAGTTAAACTTCATGCTTAGGGACTCAGAAATTTTTAACTTTTTTTGTACAATCCTGTAGATTTTCACGAGAAAATGTTGAAAATCGAAGTTTTAATGTTAGAAATTCACTGGTTCAAAAGTTATAGGTGTTTAAAGTTGAGCGATTTTAAGCGTTTTTGACAGTCAAGGGCGCCACAAATACTTTTATGGCATTAGCAAAGTTTATGTTTGTAAGAAATAATTCATAACTATTTTATACATATATCGATTCACTTGAAACTTGACCTATATAATCTAGAGAGTCATACACTATTTACGATATAAGATACTTATTATAATAAATAAAAAGATTCATTGTAAGATTCATTGTTTAAATGCTATCGTGAGTCACTGTAGCCAGATTTGTGCTAACTTAAATACATTGTAATTGAATTACGTAATTTAATTACATTGTATTTTATGTACACAGTATTTGAATTACATTGCAATTGCATTACATAATTCGAATCTTTCACATAATTTAATTGCCAATTACGCGAATCATGAGTGTAATCGATATATGTATAATTAAAATGAAGTAATTAAAATGAAATGTAATTGAAATGCAATATAATGTAAATTGTAAATTCCTCAATGTGTACATTACTCGTTTAACGTGAAAAATATCTTTCATTTTTTATCCGTGTTTCTTCCGTTTGTTTATTATATGAGGATGTTTTCTTATGCGACGATGATCAACCTTCCAAAATACAGCAATCTTAGCGAGACAAGATGTTTGAGTTGAAAGAGTGTTCATTAAAACTCATTTAAAATTTGTTGGCAATTGCCATCAGTGAATATGACCGCATAATGATTATAGTGCCACATGAAGAATATTCTTTTTTTAGGTCTTTCCTATTAAATAGTGTTACATCTTTCTTTATAGTAATTTTTCTATAAACGATTTACATTTCGTTTCTGAAACGAACGTAATAAACAAGTTTATTTTTGATCACACAATATGAATTTATGGATAACACCATGTTCATCACTGACATTAATGTTTTTCTTTTTCCTCCACTATTCTTCTTATTTATTTATTTCAATCGTAAAAATGAATTACCTTGTAATTTAATTGAATAGGAGACCAGATTACAAATTACATTATAATTTAATTGAACGAAGCGACTGAATTTCGAATTACGAAATAATTGAATACAATGCAATTGAATTACTTTGTAATTATAATTTGTGAAGTAATTCAATTGTAATTCAACACAACTCTGACTGTACAATCTTATAGAATATGGATCATCATGGAATATTAATTATTTAATATTATAGAATATGGATCATCATAGAATCAAAATTATTCAATATTATAGAATATGTCAGAGTACTGTACATTGTTTTCGCCAGAATTATTGTACGTACTATCGAACGGACCACTATTTATATTTCTTGGCCGACTTTATCAAACAAGGGAGGCATCCAGATATCTCCCGCAAGTGTGGCTCCTGGTCAGAAGAAATGGCTGTGTTGCGGAAATGCAATTTCGTCCGACAGCGGCATTTGAGTTCGAAACTCTCTTGACCGATCGTGACTCGTGTTGTCTCGGTCTCGGTATTGCGACAGAACGACTCCTCGTTACCTCTCATGTAGACGCGGCTGTACGACCTTTGCTGCGAAGTTGCGCGATTGAAGGAAGAAGAAAGGTGGGAGGGATGTGTTCGTGTTGTCTTGGGAAGACACGATTGCCCGACGAAATTTAGGATCGCTTCAACAATCTCATGAATGAACGGTGTCGATTCTAGAAGGCAATACTCTGACGTCGAAATATTAGCTTCATGCACAAGTATCGCCAACTAAAGTGCAATGTTCTAAGTCTAGACAGCATTTCTTGCTACCTTTAATTTTATCAGTTTAGATAACAATAATTTTTTAAGAGTTTTAACATAAAATTCAGATTTTGTAAAGTAATTTAAAATCCGAAAATCATTGTTTAGATTAATATTTTAATTGGATTAACAAGAATAATTCTAACATATAGTTGGACATATTAAATCCAATCTAAGCTACTACCTGGACGGAAGTAAACCCTATAGCGGGACAAATTGAATTTACGTGTATAATTATAACTGTAACATAGAACTTTATTAAATCCTTAATGATTTACATATCAAAATATTATAATATTAAATTTTATCCTGTTTAATTTCCACTTGATATTGTGAAGCTAGCATTTCAAGAGACAATACTTCTTCCTCCATATTTTCGAATTGAGTGCATAATTTCGCTTTGTCTTCTTTAATTTCATCTTTATTTTCATTAGTCGCTTTAGACCTTATCTTTTTAGATTTATCATTGATTTTTCACTTAATATCTTTAATTTGTTTCATAATATACATCCCAGTCAGCAAAATCTGTTCAAGCAGATTAAGACCAAATGTCTGCGATCATACTTTGCGAGCAAAAGGCAGTCATTATGATGCCAAGTCATGTTTGGAACAGGATTTGATCCTTATTTGCTCTGAATCTGCAGGCCAAATACCAAGCCTAACGCGGCAACAGATGATTCGGTATTTGATTACAAAGTTTGGTTAGGGTGTTAATTTCATGCCTAATGGAGGCCAAATTGAGACCAAACCTTGGCCTTGTCATACGGGACAGGTTTGACCTCCGTTTGACATGAAATTTTGGCACCAAACTTTGTCGTCAAATACCGAGCCTAATGCGGAAACAGATGTGTCGGTATTTGGCGCTAAATTTGGTGCGAAATTCATACCAAATCAAGAGTAATTATGTTCCAAGCAAATGGCGAAGAGCATCTGTTCTTCAATGCAATTTATGCTTCCTATTAATATTGGGTTGGGGAAAAAATTTCTTCGCATCCTCCCGATAGATGGTCTTACCATGTCATAACTCTGTTAATTTTTATCGGATCTGGCATAACTTGAGTGCGTCTGAAAGGTGATACATCATAGAGTAATTACTAGATACACCATACAGTAATTACAAACAAGAAATTTTGATATTTGTTTATTTAGACAAAAGTTATTACGTCTTGAAAATGAGTGAAAATAAAGAAGAAATTCGATACATTTTGAAATTGTATTACAAAAAAGGAAAGAATGCGACTCAAACTGCTAAAAAAATGTGTGATGTTTATGGACGTGATACAGTAGCAGTACGGGTGGCACAAAGTTGGTTCAAGCGTTTTGAATCTGATCTTTGAAATTTTGATGTCAAAGATGCATCTCGTTGTGGTCGGTCAGTCACTGAAAAAGTCGATGAACTGCACATTAGCAGTCGTGATATCGGTAAGGAACTAAACATCGACCATAAAACAGTTCTAAACCGCTTAAAGAAGGCTGGATACAAAAAACAGCTTGATGTTTGGGTGTCTCATGAGTTAACATTGAAAAATTTAATGGATCGACATCTTTGGCGACCCGTCAAAAATTAAGAGAGTTTGGCTGGGAAGTTTTGATGCATCTTCACCGTATAGTCCTAATATTGCACCATCAATCTACCATTTGTTTCGGTCTCTACAGAACTCTCTTAATGATATGAAGTTTACTTCAGAAGAGGCCTGTGAAAATCACGTGTCGCGGTTTTTCGCTCAGAAATCACAGCAGTTCTACGGTGACGGCATTATGGTTTTACCTCAAAAATGGCAAAAGGTGGTCGATCAAAACGGCACATACTTGATTTAATAAACTTCATTTAAAATATGGAACAAACTTGATTCATTTCTGCATTAAAATACGAAGAAACTTTGTCTCCAACCCAATATTTCAATGCGTGTGAAACATCGATCGCAAAAGGTAATAATTTCTTAGTAATGTTTACTTATTGTATATTACTTATGTAATTCTTAATAACTTATGTAATAACATAATTTCACAGTTTGGTCTTTAAACGGAAGTACTTGTTTATTCAGGAAGCTTGAACGACAATGACAGAATCTCTGAAACCAGTTTCTCGATGATGTATTACAAGTTTAATAATACGGAAAACTCGTCGCCACGTGTTCGCTAAGAAACATTGTCATAAAACAAATTTCATCTGGTAATCATCAGATTTATTTTTAAAAGTCTGTGTTTAAACGTCTGTCGGAATGATAATGTCGATAGTAAAGTATGTAGCGATTAAAGAATCTACTCTTGATTTGCTATGAATTTGCCACCAAAACTTATCTACATATTGCGACCCATCTCTTTCGGCGTTAGGCTCCATTTTGGAGTGCAAAGTTTGCAGGCGGAATTAATGATGGACATTATCGACTAAATTCAACTATCGACTACTTACTATTTAGTAGTGATGGCGTACAAAATCACTAAGAGTGATCGCAGAATCACGATCACGGTCGTGATGTGAACTTTATTCACACCGTGATCGTCATTTTTTAAATCTAAAGTGAATTTGCTCACGGTCTTTCTATTTCTTCGTCTCGATTGAATTAGTTCTGTTTTTAAATACCTACAAATAAAAATATTTTCTTTTCCGGACCTCATTTCAGTACTCAAAAAAGAAAAACATTAATTCTTCCTCTCGATTTCGAAATCGTAATATTTATTGAAATAGTATAAAAGTGAAGACAATTTCAATATTAATTTTACAATTATAGGAAATTAGTAACTTAACAATTATAGGAAACGCAAATAATAGTTTAATCTAATCTAATAAATTTGATAAAAATGCGATACATGCGAAATGCGAAGAACAGTTATGCTCTCCGCCAATCAGAAGCCATCACGAAAATTACGAATCACTGTGAAAAATCACTGTGATTGGGAACGAACGGGATCGAAGCACGAGTGATTCAAATGTAGCTGTTCATGCCATTCCTAATTATAACGTGTATTGTAATAAATTTAGAATGAAACTCAAATGTAATTACTAGACTGCGGATGTTTATGTAAATACATATTTCGATATGCAAATATTATTTTGCATATTGCATATGTTTTCTACTCTGTGCATATACACATATATATAATTACATATTTCTTTTATATCATTTCACTATATTTTGCTGCGATTTGTTTGACTCCAATATCCTTATGCCGAAAATTTTAATAAAACTAAAGAGATTCGACTATTCTTTTTTCTTGACATCCGAAAACAGTAAAATCATTAATTCACAATCTTTATTTTGTTTTTGTAAATAGGTAGTTGAAGATTTTCATTAAGATGATATAGTTGCAATTGCAACAGCTCAGAATGTGTTGCAACAGACACAAGTTGCACAAAAGACGTTTATACAAGTACATTTACAAACTCTTCCAGCCATAATAAAGAGACTGGAAACTATCGGTTTATTCTTAACAAATTCAATGAAAATGTTCATGGATTGTAAATAACATTTAAGAGCTGTTCCTGGTAAATGTGGTGATCAAACTCGTGTTAAAATAGATGCGGTGGTAAGAAAGAATCCTGGTTTATGCTGGTTTATGCGAAATATCTAAACTCGTGAGAATATTAAGCGATGAAAATTTGTCAACTAATGTACCACAACGCTATTGGAGCAAATATAAATATACAATATGTATCCATTACATCCTGTGATGTAGAACGTACTTTTTCAGCATAAGTTAATATTAACTGACAAACGGCAACAACTAAGAACTACAAACATGGAAAAATGATTAGTAACTTATTGTAACGCAAATTATGATGTTTTCGTTTAAATAAATTGTTAATTAAAACATAACTGATAAATATCTCTTTATATTAGTTCTGATCATATTCCGTGCATAATCGCACATTTTTTGTGCATATTTGCATATTTTATGACATATTTGCATACGCTTTTTGCATATTTTACGTGCATGAACATCTGCAGTCTGGTAATTGCAAAACATTTTATTTTTCTGTCCAAGATGATGCAACATTAAATAATCATCCAAATTCGAATAAGAAAATGTGCTCGAAATTTTTAAACATCTGGGTGGTTTCACAATGAATTCAAGTGATCATTCCCCACCGACGTAAACTTTCTCATTTTTCAAAGATCAATCATTTGAACTTTGCGATCACGTTCCCGGTTATGCCCCGCAAGAAGTCCGCATCCTGTTGCTGTAATTATAATATCTTATCGTTGGACGTCGTTCCCTCGGCGTTGAAGAGATTCCTGGTGAATTACGAGGTTCGCACTGCATCGGTGCGTGTGCAAGTGCATTCAAGACAGATGATTCGACCTCGTCACCTAACCGCAACGCGGCTGTTTTATCGCTGACACCCGCGAAATAAATCAATTACCCGCGGTCCTGTGCAGTCCGATGAAGGATGGCCGGGACTGCAATCTGCAATCTGCAACCTGTAACAGGCAAACGCTGTGCCGCGCGGCATCAATGCGATTCAGCATCGAAACAGAAAGTTCACGCGAATCAAGCAGGTTCTACTGCAAAGTGGCAGTAATGAAGTGGTACCATGCAATCTTATTATTCTATACAACTTTTCTATAATTTTTGCAAATTCGATAATAATTGGGTTGAGGACAAAATTTCTTCGTATTTTAATGCAGAAATGAATCAAGTTTTTCCATATTTTAAATAAAGTTTATTAAATCAAGTATATGCCGTTTTGATGGACCACCTTTCGTCACTGTAGAACTTCTGTGATTTCTGAGCGAAAAACCGCGACACGTGATTTTCACAGGCCTCTTCTGAAGTAAACTTCACATCATTAAGAGAGTTCTGTGAGAGACCGAAACAAATGGTAGACTGATGGTGCAATATTAGGACTATACGGTGGAGATGCATCAAAACTTCCCAGCCAAACTCTCTTAATTTTTGACAGGTCGCCAAAGATGTCGATCCATTAAATTTTTCAATGTTAACTCATGAGACACCCAAACATCGAGCTGTTTTTGAAGTGAAACTTCTTTGCTGAGAGTAACAATTTTCTGATGGGACGGAAGTCGATGTAGCGGAAGTCGAAAGTCGAGCGCGAAAATTTAAACTGAGAATGAAATAAAATAAAATGAAACGAAACGGAACGGAACAAAACGGGACGGAACAAAACGGAACGGAAGAAAACGGAACGGAACAGAATGGAACAAAACGGGACGGAACAAAGCGGAACAGAACGGAATGGAACGGAACAAAACGAAACGAAACGGAACGGAACAAAACGAAACAAAATGGAACGGAACAAAACGAAACAAAATGGAACGGAACAAAACGAAACAAAATGGAACGGAACAAAACGAAACGAAACGGAATGGAACGGAACAAAACGGAACAAAACGGAATGGAACGAAACAAAACGGAATGGAACGAAACAAAACGGAACAAAACGGTATGGAACGGAACAAAACGGAACGGAACGAAATGGAACGGAACAAAACGGAACGGAACAGAACAAAACGGAACTGTACAAAACGGAATGGAACAAAACGGAACGGAACAAAACGGAACAGAAC
>CM052272.1:6019750-6060346 GCA_028455795.1 Lasioglossum marginatum
GCAAAAAACGTTATTTTCTAATTTTTAAGGATGAGTATTCTGGTTTTAGACAAATTTATTTTATGCGGCAAAAATCAGAAGTCGTTGATAAATTACAAATATTCTGCAATGAAGTTGAAAATATGTTCGGGGAAAACATAAAAGAAATTCACAGTGACGGCGGAAAAGAATTCGTAAATGGAAGCGTCCAGCTATTTGGCCAATAAAGGCATAAAACACACCTTAAGTGTCCCGTATACACCCCAATAGAATGGTGTCGCAGAACGGGAAAACCGAATTATAGTCTCAATGTATTAGAGTTCTGCTTAATAGGATATAATTAAAATGAGAATACAATTTTTTTGGCTCCTATGTCGTGCAATCAATGCGAACATTTATTAGTTTACATAAAGATCCGCAGTCTATTTATGATAAATTAGAAACAATATTAAAATAAATCGCGACCGAAGCATGATACAGTAAAGTCGCGATATTTTTCTGCGACTTTCTATCCAGAATTTATCCAGTGCCTACCCACTCCAGCTGGCCAACGCCGCATGGCGGCGATGATTGATCTCGGCTCGGGTATATCGGTGTGAATCGCTACTAATCGAATTACAAAACTTCTTTATTTTTCATTATTTTTTATGGGACTTTCACCAACTTATTTCTGGCATATTTTTTATTAAAATGACACCAAACACGATATAATTTCAACTGTATTTAGTGGTTTAATCGACGATGAAAGTTTCATGCGCATATAAGGACAGCATATGGGAAGAAAGAGACGCGGACAGTCGCCGTTGCCGGCACAGTTCCAAGAATTTGGAACGGTAGTCTGTTTGCGTCTTAAATCTGTTACTGGCTGATCGGAGCTTCTTTTCTTGCCCTCTAATCTATGGGATTCTTCTTCGCTTCGTGCACAATCGATTGTATGTATGCATGAAATGCATATACATGTACAACACCAGATACACATAATATCGTCGCGCCTCACGACGAGTCCAGCAAAAAAAGGAAGAGTTACGAGTCACGAGTCACGACCCGTGTCCCGTGTGCCGTGTGTCGATGCACTCTTCTGTAGGAACTGAGTCGATTATCTAATGTCGTGTGGCATCTATATTTACAACGAGCAGAGGGTACAGTGGGCGGGGAAGATTCTCAACGAAACCTGATCAACGAAAATTTCTGCGAATGTATGCGCCATTGAAATTCACGTAATCATTATACTACAATTACAAAGTCGGCTGTGAATAAATTACGCAATATCGAAGGAAGATATCATTTAATCGTTCGATAACAAAAACTAATCTTGATTTGATTACCTATTCTATTAGGTAACTACTTACTGATCGTTCATCAGGAGATGGCACTGATTTCGACAGTGGTTAGCCGATATAGTTAGTCGACGTAATTGCTTAGCGTCACCACATCGCACAGTGGGTCAGGAGCCTGTTTTTTGTGGCCAAAAGTCAATTTTTCAAGTTTAACGTATTGGAACAATTTTTTCCCTATAAACTGACAACCCTTCAAAATTTCCAAATCCAAAATATTATTCATTTCAGATGATTCTATGATGAGTAGACTGTGGATCTTTATGCATTTATAGCAAAATTGAGTAAAAAAGTAATGATGTTTGGTCCCCTCAGGGTTTCAAATCCATTTACCACTCTCTCCTCTTTCCACTCTCACTATCGTCTAATTTCAGCGGGACCTATAGTTTATTATTAAGGTGGGTTCCGGACCACCTTGGGGCACCACAGTTAAGATATCACATGAAAACCTTTTTCTAATGAAAAGTATTTTCAGAGGTGCCGACGGAATTCGAACCCAGGACCACGGTGTTCGTAGTCGTGAGCCTTACCACTTAAGCCACTGCGCGCCTATAGCAAAATTGAGTAGATGAAATTCAAAATTGTTGGAAAATTAAAAAAATTGGAAATACCAATATATGATTTCTCCTCTATTAAATTCATTACATAGGGGAAGAAATAACATTCAATTTGGTTTCTATTTCTTGCAATCGATGCAGACAATTTTTATTTTGCATAAAGATCGGCAGTCTAGTGATGAGATACAGCGTTCTAAAGACAAAATCAGACAATTCAGAGTAAAATCGAACGTGTTCCATACCAATTTGAATATCAGAAAACGGATTTTAATGGTGGTTTTATATGTGTTAGGAGGTGCACTTCAAGTATATAATCCAGTTTTTAGCATTTTTTAATCCATATACAAATAGTGCAAACTTTTCACAATTTAAACTTTTTGAAAGTTTTTAAAAGAATGCTTACATATGCTTGACATGAGGATTGTTTTATATGAAAATTTACTCATTAAAGAAAGGGAATATATAGGTTTTAGCTGCTAATGCCTGCACGTTTCATTTTTATACAGTTTTTAAGAACTAAACGCACGAGACATTCGACAGCACTATACACTATACACACCTATTTTTTTCACTTTTAGACAACATAGAACTAGAATCAGAATTCTATTCAGTATAATATGTACTACTAATATGTCCAGTACAATATAATATTCAATATGAACGTATTTTTAATTTTGGCCGCAAAAAGCGTATTTCCGAACCATTAAGAGCATTAACACAATTTTTCAAATATTTTTAATGACCTGACAAAAAAGTCTTTCCGATCAACATAAGTTGATCAGTATTCACGTTTCTACAAATATCGATAAAAAAATTGAAAGAAAAAATTTTTTTATAAAAAATGAAGATCACCTCAGTTTTTTAAATGTTAACATATATTTTTTACTTCATAATATTCTAACTAGTATCGATAAAGAATTCATCGACCTATAATAATATAACATTAAGCCGTGAAATAACGTTACAATAGTTTTGGCCACAAAAAGCGGGCTCTAGTCACACTATACGTGCATTTCCCGTCTTCGTCAAGCGGTTCGGCCAATTGCGGAAGGCGTGTAGCGAGGAGTAGCGATATCACATGGTCCCTACAAGTTACACTACCATCTCCTGATAGACGATCAGTAGGTACTTGTCGCGTGGTTTCCTGGCCTGTACCTCTTGTAATAATCATAAGAGGACTATCAAATAATAATTCTAAAGATAAGAGGACTATGAAGAATATTTGTTAGAGATAAGTATTTGCAATTCGCGCGCGTGTACGAGAAGCGGTTGCTGACGGTTTGTCAGTCGCTGGTGGCGCATGATCTGTCGATCCGCGTCTCTTGAGTTGTATGTCGTACGAATGATTGCAGCGGGCGTGAAGCACGTTATTAAAAGCATTATAAAAACCCAATAATTCTAACAGGTTATGGGCCCAGAGCGAAGGTAATTAGTTAAAGAATAGAAAGAAAGTAAGTGCGAAGTATGAACAGTGATTAAAAAGTAAAAGGAAGGGAAAATAGAAAGAAAAATTGAGAAGTGCAAAATTGAGGTTAGACAGACACGTGGCACGATGGCGGCAAGTATCGGAAAATCGGATAGGATCGAGTTGTTAACAAAGGATAACTACGATACGTGATATATCCAGGCAGAAGCCCTGCTGATAAAAAATGACGGCTGGGAATATGCGAATGGACAAAAACGTAGGTCTGCAGAAATTGATGCAGCCTCGGGAGTAGCGGCTCGTGCATGGGACGCCGCCGATCAGAAGGCAAAATCTGATATTATACTTGCGGTAAGCGCTAACGAGTTAAAGCAAATAAAAGGATGCAAAACTGCGCATGAGGTATGGGAAAAGCTGCAATCCATATATGCGTCCAAAGGTCCGGCGAAAAAGGCCGCCTTACTGAAAAAACTGAGTAGTCACCGCATGGCGCATGGTGCGGATGTGCGTGAACATATAAATAATTTTATCGAAGTTGTAGATAAGCTTGGTGATATGGATATAGACATTCATAGGGATCTGCAGAGTGCAATGTTGTTAAATAGTCTATCCGATACGTACGAAAACTTTAGGTGTGCAATGGAATCCCGTGACGAGCTTCCAGATCTTGAGACATTAAAAATAAAGATTTTAGAAGAATTTGAGACCAGGAAATAGAAACACAGTGATGAACCTGGTGCGATAACTGCTAAGCAGAACGAGCAACGAAAGGGAACAGGGTGGAAGTATAATAAGTACGACAATAACAGGTATGACAAAAATACAGATAATAGTAGATTGCCCATGAAATGTTTCCAATGTGGTAAGCTAGGGCATAAAGCAATTAACTGTTACGCAAGAAGAGGCGCTGTCAATAGGCCAAGCGCAGGTTCGGTGCAAGAGATGTTTTATGTAAACCATATAGAGATGGAAAAAGCATGTACAATTACAATGGATCCGGAACACGATAATTGGTGCTTAGATAGTGGTTGTACTAAATATTTATCTAAAGATAAAGAAAAATTTGTTGAGTTGCACCCATCGCAATATAAGAAATTGAATTTAGCTAGTCACATGTCAGCAAACGTCGAAGCGAAAGGAAATGTACAAATTCAAACATGTCTAGATAATAATATTAAAAATATAGAATTTCAGGATATCTTATATGTTCCTGATTTAAGAGTAAATTTAGCATCGGTAGCAAAGATTACAGAAAGGGACAATATAGTAATCTTTACCAAACATGGAGCTGTCATAAAGGGAAGAGATGGAAGAATAAAAGTCAAAGCAAATAGAGTTGGCAATTTATATTACATACAAGAATGTAAAGAGCATGCTAGAAGTGTGGAGTGTCGGGACGGAAATTCTAATCTGAAACTATGGCATGAACGTCTCGGACATTTGAATTTAAGGGATTTAACGTATATGGTAAGGACGGAGAAGGCAATAGGAATTAAAATTCAAGGAAAAAATACTATTTCATCATGTGAGAAATGCATACAAGGTAAGCTGACTTCGACATCTTTTCCAAGAGAATCGAA
Organism: Lasioglossum marginatum; assembly: GCA_028455795.1. Lineage (NCBI taxonomy): Eukaryota > Metazoa > Arthropoda > Insecta > Hymenoptera > Halictidae > Lasioglossum > Lasioglossum marginatum. The sequence goes on from CM052272.1 coordinate 6,024,624, forward strand.
AAGAAGTACAGGATTATTAGAAATAGTACATTCTGATTTATGTGGACCAATGAAAACAGAATCCATAAGTGGATCAAAATACATATTGACATTTATTCAAACTAAAAGAGAATGGAATTCAAAGGCGATTAACAGTACCATACACGCCGCAGCAAAATGATTTAGCTGAACGGAAGAATCTAATAAGCTAATAAAGACGGCGAGATGTATGTTGTTGCTGGCAGGATTATCATACGGGTATTGGGCAGAAGCAGTTTCAACTGCTAATTATATTAAGAATAGATGCCCGGCCAGAGCATTGAACGGAAAAACTCCATTCGAACTGGATACCGATCGGATACATTCGGACAGGAAGGCTACCGATTTTATCACATTTGCGAATATTTGGAATGAAGGCATACATTCTAAATAAAGATTCAAAAAAGAAAAAATTTGAAGATAGGACGAAAACAGGGATTTTTATAGGTTACTGCGAACGATTCAAAGCATACAGAGTATGGATACCAACAAAAACGAAAGTGATAGTATCAAGGGATATCAGAGTTATTGAACATAATGACGAGAAACATGAAAAGCAAGCCTCTCACGAGGAGAGGAAGCAGGAGGAAGTTAAAAATGTAATACAAGCTCAGGGTGAAATTAGTCATACTAATGTCGACCCTGACATGGCGAGTGATGTCCAAGCTACAGACGAGAGTATAGAGGGAGAAAATGCAACTAATGCATTGCAAAGGGCACTTGGGAGGCCAAAAAATTGTGAGGACAGGTCGGACAAGGGGACAAGGGGTCGTCCTAGGAAATTATTTCATTACAAGAATACACAAAATGAAGATTGTCCACGAAATCCGAGGCAAAATGATGAAGTCGCTGAAGAGAATTGAAGTAACCAGATTGCAGAGGCCAACTTGGTTATGTTAGCTGCCAACATGGCTGACATATCGGTAAAAGATGCACTGCAAGGAGATGATCAAGAAGAGTGGAAAAGAGCCATAAGAACAAAGGTAAAATGTTTAATTAAAAATGATACTTTTGACATTACAGAGAAGCCAGAGAACGGAAGGGTAATAGGATGTCGTACAGTTCTCGCGAATAAATACCGGGCGGATGGATCGTTAGAAAAACGAAAGGCGAGGATAGTGGCCAAGAGGTTTACACAACGTCCAAGGATTGATTTTGGAGATACGTTCCTACCGGTTGCTAGGCTGGATTCCATCAGATTACTGTTAATGCGGGTGGAACAGCTAGATGTAACAAGTGCATATCTTAACGGGATTTTAAAAGAAGATATTTATATGGACGTGCCTGAAGGATTTAAGGAAAGTCTAGCTGAAATAGTAGAGGATACGAGAGAAGAGAAGAAAATACAGGAAAAGGCAAAAAGCATATTAGAACAAATAAGGTCCCGGAATCGTCCTGTATGTTATTTGAATAAAGCCTTATATGGCCTGAAACAAGCCGGGAAACAGTGGAATGAAAAGTTGGACGAAAAATTAAAGATTTTAGGATTAAGTCCTACGGTTTCCGATCCATGCGTATACAGTGGCCAAAAAGGAAATACTAGGCTGTATATTGCAGTGTATGTAGATGACATCATAGTTATATCTGATGATCATAACGTGAAAACTGAATTGGCCAAGAATTTCGATATAAAAGATCTAGGAAAAATCGGGTATTGCTTATCAATATTAAACAAGATGCCGAGGGAGTGAGTATGACGCAAGAAAAATATGTTACTGATTTATTACAAAGATTTGGAATGGATGGCTGTAATCCAGTATGTACACCAATGGATAAAGAAGCAATATTGGAAAACAACAAGGGTGTGGAAAACCAGAGGAGGCCTTATCGTGAATTGGTTGGCTCGTTAATGTATTTGGCTGTGGCAACCAGGCCTGATATTGCTCATGCAGTGAGCGTCCTGGCCCAGTTCAACGATTGTAATACGGAGGCCCACTGGCAAGCAGCTAAGAGGGTATTGCGACACCTTAAGAGAACATGTAATTACGGTATTGTTTTCAGGAAATCAGACGCCGAGATAGCGGCTTATGTGGATGCCGATTGGGGAAGGTGTAAGCTTGACAGGAAGTCGTACACCGGATACGTATTTAATATGTCGATGGGTCCAATCAGCTGGAAATCACAAAAGCAACGAACAGTTGCCATGTCCTCAACCGAAGCAGAATATGTAGCAATCGCGGAAACTGTTAAACATGCGTTATATGTATCTAAGTTTCTCAAAGAGTTAAATGTAAGTAATTTGGATAACATTGTAATTTACAATGATAATAAGGGAGCGCAATTATTATCAAAGGATGCGATTGTACATCCGAGGACAAAGCATATAGACATTAAGTTTTATTTTATAAGAGATGCCTTGCGAAACGAAAATTTGAGTTTATAATATATGTCAACGGATAGTATGCCTGCAGATGTTCTCACCAAACCATTGTCAAGGGACAAGCATTATTTCTGTATGAGTGAGATGAATGTAAAAGAGATTGTTTCGCGTGCCTCTTGAGAGGAGGTGTTAAAGGTGTTTGTAATTCGCGCGCGTGTTGCGTTTGTCAGTCGCTGGTGGCGCATGATCTGTCGATCCGCGTCTCTTGAGTTGTATGTCGTACGAATGATTGCAGCGGTGCGTGAAGCACGTTATTAAAAGCATTATAAAAACCCAATAATTCTAACAATATTCAGTAATTTTGGTAAATAATAATGTTTATTCGATTCAGAGATCGAAGTTATAGCGCTGTGAAAATGACTATGGACGATTTGAATCTCCCTTAATTATTGCAACCACGAACATAATCGTACGGAAGTATAATTGATTAATAATATAATTAATATATGATTATATAATATAATTCCAAGTGTACTAAACAGGCTACAAGCTGTAAGAGACAGCAACGGAAGTCCTATGAAGTGATAAAACTAACAAAATGTTTGAATATCAAAATTGTAATTACAAAAATGTATAATTAAACTTACTTTTGTCCACCCAGTTTCTTTACTTGTTTCATTGTTTTAAATAAACTATCAACTTTCTATTCCCTTTTGTAGCTTTTTCGCTTCCATTATTTTATAAGATGATGGACATTTATAAAAAATTGAAAATTTCAGTCTGCAAAAATTGTGGTAGTTATCATTACTATTTAAACTTTCTTTCGTCCGCGGCTGTACTTACGATTAGTAGCTTACATAAAAGTTTAACACTGTCGTTCTTACAATTATAGTTACTGTTACGAAAACAGAGTTCTGTGATAACATGATATTAATTGAAGTTTGTGTGGCAGTGGTAGTGGACGAAAGAACAAAATTTCTACAAACACACTCACCATAAATATTTGTTCATAAAAATTTATAATCGTCGCGTATTATTACACTGTCCAACAACTTTTTTTATGTTTCCAAATAACTGTTGGGTGGATCTTATAGAGTTTTTTGCGCTGTTTCTGAATCTGTCATGAAATGTGTCTTTAATGATTGTTTAAACATGTGTAAACAATCATAATGTATTAGTATTGGATATCACTGTATTCAAGAAAGTCTACAGAATCTTTTGCTGCAAAGAACAATTCAATATCTTTTAGAATAACATCACAATATTTGTTTAAAGTTGAAAAATACGTTTTTTTTTCAAAGTCATGTTTCTCAAGAACTGTGCATGTAGGAGAAGAATTGAAGGCAGGTTCGGAATCAGCACAAAAAACTCTATAAGATCCATCCAACGGTTATATGGAAACATTTTTGGTGTTGGATAGTGTTATTTACTATCAAACATTATCACTAGACTGCAGATTTTTGTGCATTTATATTGTTGTAAAAATATTGTTATGTTGTGGTCAACGTAAAAAGACTATTAACCCCTTGCCGTACAATTTTATTTACAGTTACAGCGATTAAAACGTTTTTATCCACAAAAATATCGTAGAAGGGAAAAGAAAATGTATATTTTTTGTATGGCTACATTTATTTTAATGCTTAAATATAGATTACAAACGAATCAAATTTTATTTCATCTAAAAAGAAACGCGTAACATTCATATCTGTTAAACTTTGTTAAAAACCTTCATCACGAGTCTGACTCATCAAAATTCAAAATACGGCAAGGGGTTAAGGGATGAAATTAATTTTTATTTAACTACAGCTTCCGATGCAGAATATTTTTATTTTACATAAAGATCTCCGTAGTCTAATTATCACTATAATATCACTCGAATACCAGATAATTTTGTTATGAGAACCATTTAAGTCTGGGATGTAATAATATTTTGCTATTAGAGCATTGTAAACCGTAACCCGTGCGTAATGGTCCTTTCCGATTTACATGGCACAGATTACACAACGCACTATAAAATTATTGGGAACACTCTTGATCTTTTATGCAATGAATTCTTCAATCATGGTAAACGTAGAAGTTGCACCCACGTAGAAGGATGCGAGGATTATTAAAAGCATCGTTGCGAGCACGCAACGACGTTAACTACAACTACGCGACAGCAAGTCTCCGGCCCAACGTGTGTGTCTTACCAACGTCGATTACGTCGTTGGTGGATCTACGGCTTTCGATCAATTACAAGGATATAAGAAGAAGAAATATTCATGCGCGCACGCTGGTGACATAGAGAACGTAGATCTCCTCGGATCGAAGAATCTTCTTCTTCTTCTTCTTCCTCTTCTTCTTCTTTTGAGTGGTCTCCTTGAGCCGTTCTCTCTTCCAGAGACTGCCGCTCTTTCGGGCATTAGCATAAATGATCGGCTTACGTAACCGTGACTGTTTTCTTTCTACACTTTGGCACGGATTTTCTATTGCTCTGCGGTTAGGGTTAGAACAGTGATTCTCAACATGTTCCGTGTCAAGCCATTTTTGCTGGACTTTTCATTCAGACCATTTGATGTTTTGACTAAAGATTGATATATTATCACACACATACACAATATTTCATTACCTCATCCATCCATAAGTAATTAGCTTGTATAGAGTACATTCATTTTAATGCTTAAATATTGATTGGAAACGAATCCAATTTTATTTCATCCAAAAAGAAATGTAACATTCATATTTGTTAGACTTTGTTAAGGTCTTCGTCACGAGTCAAATACGGCAGGGGTTTAACCTTTTCAGAATCACGGAACACTTACAATTTTACAAGATTTTTGGGGAACACTAGCGACCATGGCAGTTGAGGCGACGTAAAAACAAATAAACACTAACTCACAGTCGTCAAACAAAACTGTATACATATACAGGGCGTCCCAAAAATGTACTTCGTTAAAAATGATGATAGTCATTTGAAGTAAATTTTTCCTTTACGAAAATGTCCTCCGCGGTTTTGTTAAGGAATTATTAACGAAAAACACGGGCCAACCAGTCTGGCGTTGGCATTGGCCGAGCCAGAATCTGTCCTCTGTAGCCGCGCTCTGGCCCGCCTTTTTCAAAGCTGCGGAGAACATTTTCGCAACGGAAAAAGTTACAGGAATTACCCCTTTCAAGAAAGTACAACATTTTTGGTTCACCCTGTATATTTTTTATATTGCATAAAATAATCATTCATAACTCACTTCATGACGATATAAAATATCTTTATATTGTCATGCCTTATTTACCAAATAATAAGTCACTAATATTTTATTTTCTCAAGAAATATACATAAATATAGTAATATATATACACAAATTTTTGTACGCATTAGAAAAAAGTGTTCCAATTCTGAAACCCAGCTCTGGATACTCGTACAAGAGGCATAAAGGGCTATACCGGATGAAATAATAAAAAAATTAATACGACGAATGCCACAATAAATGCCAAAGTTTTCTACGAAAAGAACATTTAGATTTAAAAGTAATTAATTTATTTCTGTTTGAATATTGTTTAATTATTTATGCGTAGCCATTAATTTTATAATTATAAAATGAAAAACTGAGTAGGAATGAAATTATTTTGCGCTAAACATTTTCTGTTCTTACTATTTTTTCTTAATTTTCAAGTGTCCATACTTCCATGAGCGGTAGTGTACTTAAGAGATTACATATCAGTCCATAGCAGATAGCAACCAGTAAATGAAATTAAAGAAAAAGAATTGTCACAATTTGTTTAATGGGATATTTGGATCTGATGACTTCTACAAATGTGTTCAATATCTGTGCTTATGCGTGAAATAGCCACTCTCATTAAAGCTTCTGTATTTTTCCTCTCACGTTTCTTTGTCTTAACATTCTTTAATGTTGAAAAACCAAGGTCGCATGAGTACGATTTTGAAAATTGTAATAAAATTTTAATCGCCTTTCTGAAATCCGAAATATTTTAACACTAGGTTTACGGGACCCGTCAAAATGACGGCTTCTAATAATCTTAATGTGTGATTATTGAGATTGTAAAGATGTTTCCCTGAGGAATTATTTACCAAATTTATTTCTTTTGGAATACATTATTGGAGAAATGGCCAAAAATTTGGATAGACACATTCTTGTTATGTTTATACAATAATGTGAAATAGTTATTTCTAGAGCTCCGTAAACCTAGTGTTAACTGTTACTTCGGAAAATGTCATTTTGAGAGTACGATCCATTGACAATGTAATAGATTCTTCCTCCTCTTGTAAGAAAAACTCATAATAATCACAATTTTCGACATTCAATGCGGGAATGTATTTCGCAATTTATCAAATTTTGGCGGAACACTGTTTCCAAGTTCACGGAGCACCAGCGTTCCGCGGAACACTGATTAAGAACCACTGGGTTAGGCTACTATGGTAATGATTTTCGATTCTATGCAAAAGAATTTTAAAGAACTTTGCAATTAATATCTACTGGCAAGGTGATGCAATCTGGCTCCGAACATTATTTTTCACGTCAACGGCATTGAATACATTCGCAAGATTTAAAGGTTATGCTGATCATGCAACAGCATGATGAAGGCCGTGTCATTACAAAGATCGCTGATTTAATAGAAATAAATCGTCAATACAATTAATTCCTGTAAATAAATGTAATAGAAAAGTTCACTATACATAGTAAGAGAAAGTCGTTTCAGTGTTATTAAAATATTATTAAACAATAAGGCCGTGACAGAATATTTAAATTGATCAAAAATTACATATACACATACAGGGTGTACCAGATAAAGTGTTACGAGCTGTTTTCTCGGAATCTAATGAAGATATCGACTAATGTTTTTTTAATTAAATGCTTAAGGAGGGCTAATCGATATGTATTAAATTTTTTTAAGGTAATTTTTTGGGGGAGAAAGGGGCCCAACATTTTTTAGATGGAAATGTTATTGATTTTTTGTTATTGTGATACCTCTCATTAAACTCAATAGCATTTACTTGAACTTTTTTTATTGCGCATAGTTAAAATGTTACTTCAAACAACGTCTAGAATCACCCCTTTTAAGAAAGTGCAACATTTTTGGGACACCCTGTATACAGGGTGAGATCTGAATTGAGATCAGCAGGATATCTCGGAAGACGTTGTCGTTATCAAAAAAGTGTTCCTACAAAAGTTGTTTGATATGACGGGCTACATTACGTAGTATTAATTGTTTTCTTATGGGTGGAGTGGTGGAGAACATTTCAAGGTCACCTTGATTTTTTTTAATGGAATACTATATTTTTTTCTTCAGAAAATAATAGCAGGTAGTGAGACAAATCCAAAGAGGTGCTATATGATATTATTCTGATTTATTAAAGGTAAATTGTTAGCTTATGTTTACATCCTGCATCGGTCGACGGCCAACAGTCAGCAGCCGCTGCTGAGCACCGTCGCGTGGGTTGCGTCCGTATCAAGTTACTGCAATTATGATATTATAAACAGAGATTGAGGATTATTGTCGATGGCATAAATTATCACTTATAATTGTCACTTACCAGTTAAATAATTTTTCATCCTTCTACGTGTCCATCATCATTGAAAATACACATTTGTAATCTTTTTAAAAATTGTTTCTCAACACTTTCTAGCATATCCTCCAATATTGATCTGCATGCGATCGTAATTCTTGTTCGTAAATCATTTACATTTTTTACTGTGTTCGAAAGACTACTTGTTCTAAATAGCCCCACAAAAAAAATTCTGATACTTTGACTTCTTTGCTCACTGAATGCACGTCTCAAACTAACTTGTCGATCATGAAAGAACTACTGAAAGAAGCACGTGGAAAATAAATTTGAACTCTGCTTACAGTATCGAGTCTTATCGCACGCATTCGACGCCACTCGGCAGCGGCTGCTGGCTGTTGGCCGTCGCGTCGGACGATGCAGAATGTAAGCTAACAATTTACCTTTATCAAAATTAGAATAATATCATGTAGCACCTCTTTGGATTTGTCTCACTACCTGCTATTATTTTCTGAAGAAAAAAATATAGTATTCCATTTAAAAAAATCAATGTGACCTGGAAATGTCCTCCACCACTCCACCCACAAGAAAACAATTAATACTACGTAATGTAGCCCGTCATACCAAACAACTTTTGTAGGAACACTTTTTTAATGACGACAATGTCTTCGGAGATATCCTGCTGATCTCACTTCAGCGGGACACCCGACTATCATTTATTTCTTTTGTCACACGATTGGCTTAAAAGGATTAAAATTTTTAATTTGGAAACCCATACATGAAATTTGGAATTTCCCTGAAAGATGGCAGACAGATTAGGTGATCAATACATTGTACATGTATAATGAAGTTGGACACTTTACCTTATTTTAGGATAGGCATCTGCATTATTTATTACACAAGCTTACCTTGTACATACATGAAGCTTTTATTTGCAATGATATAATTTGTTTAAACTTCTCTGATTCTATATTTAATATAAAAATCTCTTATTTTTCTTCTAGATGACATAATTTTCACAATTTTATCATTGTTCTCGTTAAAAAATGGATTCAAGTAGTACTTAAATCTATTCAAAAACTGTCATTTTGCGTTTTTAATTTCAAAAGCGTAAAACTAAAACATTTGATTAGGTTTTCACCTTGAAAAGTCATTCTTCTACCAAAATACGCAGCATAAATTTCAGATTACACCGATATCAGATTACTTCTTGTCCGACTACAAACGTAGAAGGTTAGGAGTCATTATGGTAATTAGGAAACATAATTTAATTGGAGGTTATGGCAGCATCGTTTGTTATGTCATACTCCACCACACACGTTCTCCGGAATTTTATGATGCTGATCGAGACCAATTATTAAATAAAAATTATCAACTTGGGTGAACGGTGGATGATCGGTATATCACAAGAACAGGGTAGTTTTAATTTGTTTTACTAACATGTACAGGATGTAAAGAAATTATATGCCGTGACTATCGTAGTGAGAGCCTACACTCTGGGTTTGGCGGAAATTGATGTGGGAAAGCTGCTGCAAAATTAATTTCAAGGTCAAATGGTCAACAAATTTTTTTGATTCCGTCTGATTCTACTCATCGCAAAAATCAAATATGTAAATGAAACCATGGATCAAAATCCAACTATTCTCTTAAAAAATTATGATGACGTTTTTTCATTATCAAACTGATTTTATTTATATTATATTTTCGATGTGTTTCACGCGCAAAGAAATAATTTTCAACGGCTTCATCAATATCACACTATGCATGTAAACTCAATCTGACTGAGGAATGAAAATATAATATACATAAAATCAGTTTGATAATGAAAAAACCATATCATAATTTTTTAAGAGAGTGGTTGAGGTTTGACCCATGGCTTTTTTGCACATTTTATCCTTGCGATGAGAAAAATAAGATGCAATAAAAAAAATAGTTGACCGTTTGACCTTGAAATTCAATCTGCATTTAGCTTTAATAACCTCTTCGCTATCGAATAATGTTTACACTGTCTTAAAGTCGAATACGACGAAAAGCTGAATATTTCACATTTCCATGTTTGTAAAGATCATGTAATATATGTTTTGAATTCGTCTCGATGTTCTCTAAACATAGTAAAAAAAATATGTTTCCCTATTTGTAAAACCCAATGTGACACCGATTTCGCCATGAACAAAAACTGTTTCCGAAATTTTTGTACTGATATCTATTGTGCACTCCATAGCCTGCAACTTCTTTTGTAAACTTTTCTTTCAGATGGCTGCAAGTGGGTAAAAAATCGTGCGTTGCGTTAGAGGGAACACCCTGTATACTGATCTGAATATCTCCTAAAATAATCATTTTTGGAATAAATAGCTTCTCTGTAGAAAATTTCAAGCTTCGATTAGGGCATTAAAAAATATACGGTTCCATTGAAAAGAATGCATATCATCATATCATGTGACCTCTACGTGTCCGTCTATGAAGAAACTATTTATCCCCGACTCTAAGCCCCTCAAAACCATTCACTTCTTATCTAAGCTATTATTTTTTTTACATATAGTATTTTCAAGTAATTTTCATTGAATGCTTATGGGGTTAGGACACAGTAATATTTTAAAAAAATCGAAAATTTTTTTTTGATAGAAAAATTGAGAACTTTAAACGCGTTTTTCTCAGAGTTGCGTTTTTCAAAACGGTGTACAAAATATCTTGAGTTCTATCTTAGCAATCTTAAGATTTTACAGTTATATTCATTATAATATCTATTAGGCATTGACGATGTTTTTTTAATTTTTACATTATTTTGTTAAATATAAATACAAAATTAACTAATTTTCTACCGAAATTCATTCATTAAATTTAAAATATCTGGCATTTTGTTAATTTTCACAAAAATTTTCACAGTTTATGATATTTTTAGGATTTTTGATATAGTTAATTTGATTTGTAGGAATCCTGTACACCAGTTGGCCATCTAGAAGAATAAATATTCCGAGCAAAGACGACGAAAGGCATAAGAACAAATTATTTTTAAAATATTACAAGCATTTTTTTATAGTTCTTAATATAGTAAACTGAAATACAAAATCTTATATTAATCGATCATTCACTTTTTTCTGTACTGTTGTTTAAAAATCTTATATTTTCCACACTTGTTACTGTGTCCTAACTCCTTAAAACTGGCTCACTCTGTATAGGGCAACTGTAATATAATAAACTGCGGCAGCTGAGGTTTATGGAAAGTTGCTGGACCATTGTTTCGTCCTCGTCTGGTATTCCCGGTGAAGATTCGAGGAAGATGCGGCCGTGGTGAAACCACGATTTTCGCCGTCGGTTACTCTTCCTCGAATTCCTGTCTGACATTCACCGCCTCTTCCTTTGTCGGTCATCGTTCTGCCACCGCCACCAAGCCAATGCCACACGACGATTTCGACATCGCTGCGGCAGAAATTTTGGCTGGGGTACCGCAGGAGGGGGCAGAATTCACATCGAAATCCGTGTATATAATCCGCGTGGACCAGCATCGAATCAGTATCGTGATCTAGCACAACTCAGTTCTTTCACCTTCTTCGAGAAGCCCTACGAAAACCAACCATGAAGCTGGTGCGTGTCAACCTTGTCTGCTAACGTTATTCTCTTTTTACCGGGCATCGAGTGTATCCGTATTTGGTATACAGTTTTGATGAAGACTTGGATTCTTCTCTCAATTCGATCTCATTCTGGATTCCATAGTCCCGTCTATGATCGCAATATAATTTCCAGTGGTGCACAATTTCCTGTTCACATTTGTTTCGCGAAAACGGTGTGCAATTACCTCAGGATTGTTTGTATCGTCGAAGACACAACAATACGCAATTACGTAGTAAACCCGGTATCATGTCGTTCTCCCGTTGAAATGCAAATATGTTGTTAATTGATTTGAAGTAAATCGCCGACCACAGATCTCGGTTTACATAACGCGCATATATGTACACCCGTTCGTCGTGAAAATTAGCGTTCTCGTTGTGCTGGTCCGAAGACAATGACGAGTGCTAGTGTGTTAGCGTGTTAATGTTATTTCGTAGCGTATCATTGTAATCACAACAACCGTCGGTAATCGGATGTTGTACACTTCGAGGAGATACATCTTGTTGTATTCGCAACTCGTGCAGATTCGATAATCACTCACGGGAAGCCTTCCTTTCGTTACGTCGCGCCGTTACGCGATGCCGGTAATCACTGTGTATGGTTTAGAAATTAGCATTCGTTTAACGAGATTTCTACGACAACAATGCTCGCACCGCTATCCGTCGATCGAGGTGCTAATTATTTGACTTTCTTCGTAGATCTTTGCTGTCGCCCTTTTCGTCGCCACCGCATACGCTGCACCCCTCGCAACCGAGAACAACGTAGTGCTGGTCAAAGAAACACCCTCTGACAACATCGGCCTCGGTGGCTATAACTATGGCTACGAATTGTCCAATGGTCAGACCCACCAGGAAACCGCTCAAGTGATTAACCAAGGAACTGAACACGAGGCCCTCGCCGTTAGCGGCAGCTTCAGCTGGGTTGACCCACAGACCAACGTCAGATACAGCGTCAACTATGTTGCCGACGAAAACGGATTCCACCCCCAGGGCGACCACATCCCCGCTTAAATTGTATACGACCTAGCTTCAATAAATCTTTCCACTCAAGCCTTTCGTTTCCGATTCACTCGATACCTGATCTATCTCTTATTTGCTGATTTTCTCAAGATCATCTAAGGTGAAATGCCCTAAGTGTGGATAAGCCAAAAGTGATGCCTAAATCTGGGCAATTGAATTTTTGTAGTAAAACCAATAATTAAGAGATTAAATAATTATTTTATATATTCTGAGGCCTTAGCTACAAGTAGGTGTGAATATTATTTGATTAAGACATCAAAATTGAAATTTAAAAATAAATTCGAAGTTTATCTGAAAACAGTATACAAAATAGTCTATTTTCACGCGAATCATGTGCATTTATAGTTTGAACTTTTATTAGAAAAGAAGATATAATTTAAGCCCTTATAATATTGATATTTTTAAATAAATTGGCAATCAGACATAACTTAAATAATAATTATTAATTCAAATTAGATGTCCAAGTTTAGAACTGTTTTGAAATATAAGTATTCCATACTGGGACGTGATGGCAGTAGATGGCACTTCAAGCTTCCATTTTATTAAAGATCTTAAAAAACAGGAGCAAGGAAAAGAATTATAGAAGAACATTTGTCAAAAAGCAGGGAAAAGAGAGAAACAAAATTAAAAAAGAGAAAGAACAAGAAATCAATAAAAATATACACGAAAGACAAAAGATAATATTACACAATAAATTAAAGATATTAAGTTAAAAGTCAATGGTAAATCTAAAAAATAAGGTCTAAATGATTAAAAGCGAAATTATGCACTCAATTAGAAAATATGGAGAAAGAAGTATGTATTGTCTCTTGAAATGCTTGCTTTACAACAACAAATGAAAATTAAACAGGATAGAATTTAATATAATAATATTTTGATATGTAAATCATGAAAGATTTAATAAAGTTCGATGTTATAGATATAATTACATGTAAATTCAATTTGTCCCGGTGTAGGCTTTACTTCTGTCCAGGTACTAGTTTAGATTGGATTTAATATGTCCAATTATAGGTATAGAATTAAAATATTAATCTAAACAATAATTTTGGGATTTTAAATTACCTTACAAAATCTGAATTTTATATTAAAACTCTTAAAAAATTATTTTTGTTTATCTAAACTGATAAAATTAAAGGTAGCAAAAAATGTTGTCCAGGCTTAGGGCATTTCCTCTTATTACAGGGTTGGCCAACTTGTGGCGCATTCATGCATCAACGGATGATTACAATTGGCGCTTTGCAACTTTGCGGCTACGTATTCTTTTAAAGTAGGCGCCATAACTGAATCCATCTTCATATTTTCAACACCTGAGTACTCTCAATTCAATTCATACAGTCTTCTTACTCATCAGTTCGTTGCAATTTTTTGACAGTTTACAATTGTAGTCCATGACAGAGATCGCCCTCTCGGTCAAGAGATCATTTATCACCATTGTAGATTGGTGCTCCAATAAATGTGTGTCTTTTGAACTGGCGTAAATTAATTAATTTAGTTGGGTAATTGAGTTATCGCTTTTCCTAAGCGAAGTAGATCCTACCACCATTCCTATTTTCCAACTCCAGCAATGAACGTAAGAAGGTAGAAAAAGTGCTTCAGTTGAAAGGCGCATCTGAACTCGTATGACAAAAAAATTAACGCATAGTATGTAAAAGGTTGGTCACCCCTGATCTAATTACCTCGACCGCATTTATATGCACATGGACGCTTTATTAATTAAGCATTGAATATATGAACTTATTTATTCGAACGCGCAAACGTTTCTGGGAGGCAAACTCGCTATCATGCTGTCTGTTACTGCATCCCACGTAATTGAAAATATGAGATTTTGTTAACTTTTCTTGTGTAAGTGATCGTTGTGGTTTTAAACTACAGGGTGATTCAGCGAAGCGTGCCACCTACATTACTTGTAAACTACAATAATTGAATTGAAATGGAGAACATTTTGGGCATGATTTCCATTAAAAATCATTTGAGAATACCTCAGTAACTATTTCTTTCTTACCCCGTATATCCTTATAGGTTCTTACTCGGATTCAATCCTTCCTGCAACCAGAAGATTAACCCTTTGCACTCGGAGCTATTTTAACCCTTTGCACTCGAGTGGTGACTCAAAGTCGCCACTAAAGATTGCTATACTATTATTCAAAATATTGATTAAATTATTAAATATGTTGGTATCTAAACAATTACTAAACATTTAAGTATTGTATGAGGTATTATATCAATTTTATATGCATACAAAGAAAAGCATTTTAGAAAATTTTAATAGAATTCTTGGGAAAAATACAATAATACAAAACATACAACAGTCAATTAATATTTGTAATGTTTTTACATATTTTACTTATAAAATAATATGAATCTCAATCAAATCTTTATTATTTATTAACTATCCTAATTTTATACACACATAGTATTGTAATGTATGTATATAAATTTTATACATTTAGTAGTTTGGAAATAAAACATATTGATATTCAAACTAATATTTATTAAATATTATAATTGAAATATATAACTTTGATATAACTTTGTAAAGAACATTTTTAACTTGTTAATGTTCTCTTATAATCTATGAACCATTAAAATAAAAAAATTTTAATATTTTAATTATTTTCGTTTTTTAAAAAAAGTTATTTCTGTGCTTTGAAATAGTTTTTTTTTAGAAAACACAAAGCATCTAGCGTTGTGTTTGCCAGTCGAAATCTTTTCTTTGTTACGAAATCATTGGCAATTGAAAAATTCGCGCATTTTGTGTAGAGGTCGGTTTAATTGTAGATAATGCATCAAAAACTTATTGCAAATTTTTAGTTTTCATACTACTTGTTTCAAATATACTAAATTCCTTCGTTACTCTGTCTGATATTTACTATCATTACATTCAGATTGGAATTCCTTCAGGTTTTCTGAGATTAACAATTTCAGTTGTTCTTCCAAAGATAATTCTTGATTATTGATAGTTAATGTCTCTTCAATGTCGTCATTTTCGTCAGTATCGTTGTCTTTAAAATGCGCTGTGGGACGGCACCCCAACTGTGGCATCCGTACAGTTCAATTGCAAGTGTAAATAATAATTTCTTGAGAAATGCAAAATTTAAATATTTGGCTTTTCTAAAAAAAATTAAATTATTATTTTATTAAATTATTATTATTTTAAAGTGATCTTAATTTTTTTTCAATATTATCCTGACCGACAACAATGTTCAAAGAAAATCTCTAACTTGCAAGTAAAAGTAACATAAACATTGTACTATTAAAGTAAAGTAATGATATTTGGTCCCCTCGGGGTTTCAAATCCATTTACCATTCTCCCCTCTTTCCACTCTCACTATCGCCTAATTTCAGCGGGACCTACAGTTTATTATTAAGGTTCCGTATTATGGGTTCCGAACCACCTTGGGGCACCACAGTTTAGATATCACATGAAAACCTTTTTCTAATGAAAAGTATTTTCAGAGGTGCCGGCGGGATTCGAACCCGGGACCACGGTGTTCGTAGTCGTGAGCCTTACCACTTGAGCCACTGCAAATTTTGCAATTGATTTTAAACTTTAATCGTAGCTCAAAACTGGATCACAATGCAATATTAACTCTTTTTCTTGTCTGTCTACGGACCGATTCCGGCTCGGCCAATGCCAACGCCTGGCTCTCCGGGGCCTACCCTCTGATTGGTCCATGTCTGGAACCGTCACACCTCATCGAGTTCAGCGATCCGCACTGCGCGCGTCAGCGTTCCCTACTCCACTACGCGTTCCCACACCGACTCATCCCCACTCCACTGATCCACTTCGCACCGAAGGAGCTCAGTGTGGTGTTTATAAAGTATAATACTAATGTTTGTTTACCAAAATCTAATAAATTCTTCCCATTCAAACTTGATGAAGTGGTTCTCAAGGTATCGCATTCACAGACATATAGAGATACAGACGAACAGAAACAAAAAAAATTTAAATAATAAAAAATTTTTAATATACCACGTTTTTAAGACGGACTAAGATTTAAAACGAAAAACGTGTGTGGGGCGCATGTAATAGATAATTGATGCATGAATAGTTCACCTAAGTCTTGCGCTCCACACACACAACACGTTTTTCGTTTTAAATCTTAGTCCGTCTTAAAAATATGGTATATTAAAAATTTTTTATTATTTAAACTTTTTTATATTTTTATTGCCTTCTTTAAACTGCCGCGTTCAGTATCTTTAATGTACTCAAGTGTATCCGTTCGTTTAAGAGTAAGTCATTGTATTCATCATCAGTATTTTTAAGTTTGATATCTCTATCAGTCTTTAAGCCTGCAATTTTCATTTTCTTCTGTGAAGACAAACTTTCTTTAGATTTTTTAGCTTCTTCTCTTTTCCTTTTTCGTTTTCCCTTTCCATTTCTTTCTTTTCTTCCTCATCTAGTTTCGTTTTCTCCTTTTGTAACCATTCGTGACTAGTTGATACAAATATCGGTTTATCGGGAATCTTTTTTCCTTTTCGTGACGGAGTTTCAGGCATGATTAACTTAACTTTAGGCATGATTATCTCCTGAAGCAGATAAAACAAATTAAAAATGCTAACAGCAAATAATGACTACGAAATTCTCGTCACATATAACAATATAAGTGATTTCCACAGGTAGGTAAATAAATAGTACACCAATTAGCTCTCTAATTTCCATTGCAATGATTGGCACCTTATTATCCTATAGTGATTGGCCGCTTCAATGTACAATGATTGCCAGTGCCAAGAATTAATAAGAAGTCTTCTTTCAACGAATTAAAGTCATATTTATAATTTGTTTTAAAGATTCAAAGCATTAATCTTTCGAATATTAAAAATAAATCCAAAACTGTATATTTAGTAATTGACATAAGTGCCAATTAATTAAACTTCCATACAAATAAATGAACCATTCGTTGTCACCTGAAAATTTAAGGTTATGTCTGATAAACAGTAAGAAGTAAACGTTAAACAGGTTATTTGATTTATAATTAAACATATATGCACTTATTACATCTGTAGTCCGAATAGTCCGAAATTAAGTTATAAAGCGATAAAGTATACTTACTCGTAACGAAAATTTTAACAAAACACTATTTACACTGCACTGTGGTCATCCGTCGATCATACTGGATGTTCTCCAGCGTTGCTAACAGTCATATATGGAACTCTGTTATGAAAACTTACAACGTTGTTTTGAAATATAAATAAGAAGCAATAAAAAATGATTTTCTATACCAGGAATTCTTAATATTTGCCGTTTAAATCAAAAGTGCCAATAATAGTGCAGTGCCAGCAATAATACAGTTTACCCTATATTAGAAACTATTCAAAAATAATTATACAATTTTGTTCTTGGTAACAGAAAGAGGGGGAGATTATAAATGTATGACGAGAGAGAGACGTCCCATGAAGTGTCAATTTCACCTATTACCACAGAGCGTTCGATGATGATACACCTTGAAGATGATTACGTCGTTGACGACAGTTTCGTAATGATTCGTGTCGTAAAGGATGGTCAGATCGTATGACCGGTTTCTCCCGATTCATCTATAAACGAGGTTTTGAAATCGATTATTCTTCCGGTGTACCCCTCAACATCTCCACGAAGTATTCTTAGCAGCAGACACCGATTAAGAATTTAATGTCCTATTGGAAACTGAAAAATCGGTCAGCGCTTCATACGCAAATTTATATTGTATACATACAGTGAGCCACAAAAGTATTCGAACGATCTTTAAAACAGAATAACTTTTTCATAATTGTACCAAACGACCCGATTTTTTTATAATCAATTAGAAGCATTGGTTTATGAAATGATATGAAAAAAAGATTTTCCAAAAATTATAATTTACAAGGTTACATGCAAAAATAAAAAAGGCATTTTTTAAAACTTTTTTATTTGGGCCCTTAATGAAAATTTAAAATATATGTTTTGTATGTATGTTAGTTATACACATACTGAAAATTTTTCATCGAAATCGATTATCATACACACGAGCTACAAGCGTAGAAAATCGTAGTTTTACACGACTTTTGATCAATTTCTGCTTAAAATCCACAGAATCGTATATCTTTTGATGCGTGTCGTTTTTTCCTGCCTCAACCGATTTCGATGAAATTTTCAGCATGTGTATAAGTAACATAGATCTACAAAACATATATTTTAAATTTTCATTAAGGGTCAAAATAAAAAAGTTTTAGAAAATGCCTTTTTTATTTTTGCATGTAACCTTACAAATTATAATTTTTGGAAAATCATTTCTGCATATCATTTTATAAACCAATGCGTCTAATTCATTATAAAAAATCAGGTCGTTTGGTACAATTATAAAAAAGCTATTCTGTTTTAAAGGTCGTTCGAATACTTTCGTGACTCACTGTACATGTATAATGTACAAAAAAGTTTCTGAGCACTAAATTGTCGATTCTCGGGAAATTTAATGTTCTATTGGAAACTGAAAAATTGGTTAGCACTTCATAAGCAAATTTATATTGTATACATACAATATATGTATGTACAATGTACAAAAAAGTGTTTGAGCACTAAATTGTCGATTCTCGGGAAATTTAATGTTCTATTGGATACTGGAAAATCAATCAGCACTTCAGAAGCGAATTTGTATTATATACATACATGTGTAATGTACGAAAAAGTGTTTGAACACTAAATTGTCGATTCTCGGGGAATCGTTTAAACTGTGATAATTTCGTTAAAATAAATAGTACAACAATAAACTTGGACTCATTTTAAAGCTTGAAGGTTCTACTCTCGTAGAGCATCGTCCATTTCTACTTGGGATATTTTTGCATGATGTAGCGGACAAACCGAGAACACGTTTTTGGTCGAAAATGCTACAAATTGAATCGTCTGTAAATACATGAAAAATTTTTTGTCCGAGCGAATATATTTCAGGTTTCAAGATTGAAGCTTCCTCCTTGCAACGATTCTTTAAAACTCAAACTACGATTTTTTTGGCAATTTTACCTTGTATTATTATTATAGCATAGTTGACAATTTAATATGCCGATCGATTCAGTGATAAAAAATTTTTTTAATGTTTCTGTAAACGTTTCACCTGGTAACATTTTTTCCCAAAAAATAGTCTTTGGTTTCCTAGTCGCTGTATCATGCAAAAGTACTTGGATAAAAATAATGATGGATTATAAAATTAGAGGTTTTTAGCTGTAACACTAGGTTTACGGAGGTCTAGAAATAAGTGTTTCACATTATTTTATAAATATAACAAGAATATGTCTATCCAAATTTTTGGTCATTTTTCCAATAATATGTACCCAAAGAAATAAATTTGGTAAATAATTCCTGAGGGAAGCATGTTTACGATCTTAGTAATTGAAAATTAAGAATATTAGAATTCGTCATTTTGACGGGTCCCGTAAACCTAGTGTTAGAATGAGTCCATATTTATTGTTGTACGGTCATTTTTTACAAATTTATTACAGTTTAAATATTGACAATTCTTCGAAAATGGAAAATATTGTTTTCAAATACTTCTTGACTCCAGTGTATATCATGAATGCTATTCTACAGATTACAGTGTTCTAATGGCTACTTCTAACAATAAGATTAATGGTACTCTCTCTCTCTCTCTCTCTCTCTCTCTCTCTCTCTCTCTCTCTCTCTCTATGTGTGTGCATCGTGCATCGTCAAAGTGGTACAGGGACAAGCAGGAAAATAAATTATAGAAAACTTTAAAATCAGAGTTTAGTAGATGTGACAGGCAGAAAAACTTCGAAATTAACAATTACGTTAGATGTCTCTATACTTATAGTGACATACTTGCTAATCGAACTTACGTGATTCTACTATTAACTCCTATTTATAAAAATGATATAATGAATTTATAATATTATAATTAATTTATCCGCGCGCGCGGATATTTATGCAAAATAAAAATGTTCTACCTGAATGGCAACAATCAGGAGTGAAATAGATATTTATTTTCTTTCTTAATATGTTTAACAAGTTGAAAATAATATAACAGTATTTTAAAATTCTTCTAATGTTTTTAATGTTTTAAATTACACCTACTCATTATTATCATAAATGCATAAAATCCGCTGTCTAATTATAACAAATAAAAGTCATTGTAACCGAAGCAAAATCAACTAATTTTATGAAAAGTCATGTATCAAATTTCAAATAATTATTCTATTAAGTTGTTGACACTAAATTAGAATATAAGTGTATAGATTGAAGACTCTTATGCACTTATATAAAATACAAAGAAACCTGTAAAAAATTTTTTCCTCATTTCCACACTTTTGTAAAATAATCTATGAACATAAGATTTCGCATAAGGATAACATATAAGTATACATTACATGTAAATATGTAAATAAGGATACATTAGAATGTGTGGATAAATTACTAGAAATATAGATACATTCTGACTATGAGAACGAACGTAATACATTAATAGAAACAAAGCTTCTCAAAGGCACGTACCGTTTTCCTCTTTGTATTAGTTCCTTCTTATGTAAATCTGATATAGAAACAATATAATAAAAGTAATATAAGCTAAATGCAACAATACTGTACTTGCTAAATAAACCAATCGGTTTAAAGCAATAACAAATAAATAAAACAAAGAATTATAATAAGTTACAGTGATTGTTACCACATTTTATTTTGTCTTTAATTCCATTATTATTTTTAAATATTATTAAATATTATTAAATATTATTCTTCAAAATTTAAATAATTTCTGAAGTAACTTTTTGAAGTATTGAATATATATATACACACGTGTATACATACGTACATGCAAATATATTAGTTTTCAAAGTAACTTTGTAGGTACCATTTGATTAATTTTGTGATCAATATTTCAAATGATTTATATCGATCATAGCTGACCAACATCGGTTTGCGGACTTAAATAACAGACACTGATTTATACCTTAAATAATGCTTTGAAAAATAATTTCTTTCATTAAACAATGTTATTTTGTAATATATTTTCAATTCCCTTCTATCATATACATATCATATACATATGTATGTACATAATTATCGTTTTCTTACAGTACAAATTATTATATCAATGTATAGAAAGTTTATAGTGTTTGTTCGTTGGAATAATTCTTGAAACTTTGAAATTGTAAAATGTGTCTTTAAACTTTTAAAATAAAGTTAATAGTAAATATTGGATACTTTCTAATATTTGGTCCCCTCGGGGTTTCAAATCCATTTATCAAACTCCCCTCTTTCCACTCTCACTATCGCCTAATTTCAGCGGGACCTACAGTTTATTATTAAGGTTCCGTATTATGGGTTCCGAACCACCTTGGGGCACCACAGTTTAGATATCACATGAAAACCTTTTTCTAATGAAAAGTATTTTCAGAGGTGCCGGCGGGATTCGAAACCCGGGACCACGGTGTTCGTAGTCGTGAGCCTCATCACTTGAGCTACTGCGCGCCTTTTGGATACTTTCTAATATAAATTATAAATAAACTGCGTATTTGTATGCATTTATAGCAAAATTGAGTAGACGAAATTCAAAATTGTCGGAGAATTCTGAAAATTAAGGATGTCAATGTATGGTTTCTCCTCTATTAAAATCATTATATATAAGGGAAGAAATAACATTCAGTTTGGTTTCTATTTCTTGCAATCGATGCAGGTGACTTTTATTTTGCATAAAGAGCCGCAGTCTAATTATAAAGGAAGAAAAGATGCTACGTTTATAGTTGTATATTATAGCCTGATTTCTAAGTATACAAGTTCTAACTTTTGTACTGAATAAACATTTCATCGATACTTTGAAATCTAATCTCATACAGGTATGGTGACTTAATTTTATAAGATGACTGAAGCAGATAAAATCCTATAAAAGACCGAAAATTTCAATTTCGCCAGAGACCCAGAGACAGGTGTATAATGAAGGTCGACTCATCAACGATTCTGTCTCTAGTGTATCCAGGGAAGGTGAAAGGTGAATTTATTGTGGATTCGGACAAATTTTGGCAGAAGGAGAACCAGTATAAAATAGCAGGCAGCTTTGAGAAATCACATCAGTCTTCCAAACGTGACTAGCCGCACACATCCACTTTCAAAATGAAAACCGTATGTATTACTGAGGATGATAAAGTTTCCTATTTAATGGTGTTCCTGCTATTAGTATTGAATTTATTTTTTACAAATTCGAAATATTTTCATAAATACTTCTATCAGATAGATTATCAATTATAGATTATAGATTCACATTTATCGTGTCCTCTATATTCTCTAAAACTGACTATAATACATAATTTCATAATTATATGTTGTGACGGCTAATACGTGATTCTGCACCTCTGGATCGGTGAAGATCTGTTACAAAAATGGACCGCAAAATTGACTTTAACATTGAATTCCAAGGTCAACATTAAATTGTTTTTTATTTCGTCGTATAGTACTCATAGAACCATGTGTCTCATGTGAACCGTTCTCTTAGAAAACGACTTTAAAGTTTCGTAAACTATTTTATTTCACATGTTTACAGGGTGTCCCAAGATGGTATAAACGTGGAGGGGATGATTCTACATGAGAAAATATAGAACAAATTTTTTTCATTTGTCTCCTTCTTTTCGAACAATTTGAGTTTGAAAATTCGGCGAACACGCATGCTATTGGATAGGAATCGTCTGACGCGTCTGTTCATGACCGACTCATTCTACTTCTTAAGAACGCTAGGCACGCGAATTTGACGGATTGTTAGTCAATTTTCTCAAAAACGACGCGTCAAATGAAAAATTTATTGTATTTTAAGACACCCTGTAGATATATGGAATAAAATAGTTGAATCTTTAAAGACGTTTTTTAAGAGAACGGTTGAATTGAGACCTATAGTTCCTTTGAGACTTTGTCACGATAAGTACTATCGGATACAATAGGAAACAATTTTGACCTTGGGATTCAATGTTAAGATCAATTTTGCGGTCCATTTTTGTAACAAATCTCCACCTATCTGGAGGTGCAGAATCACACTATAGTGGTCGCGACATGTAATTTTGAAACACCCTGTATGTTTGAAACAAAATAGCTGTGGCATATAATAGATGTAATATTTCATTCTTTCTAGATCATTGTCTTCGCTGCCGTCGTCGCCATTACTCTGGCTGCCCCCGCCTTACAAGGGCCGGAAATTGTACTCCTTAAAGAGACTCCGTCTGACAACGTTGGTCTCGGCAACTACAATTATGGTTTCGAACTTTCCGATGGTTCATCCAAACAAGAAGTAGCTGAATTAGTTAATGGCGGCACCGACGGCCAATTCCTCAAGGTTCGTGGCAGCTACTCTTTCGTCGACCCAGCTACCAACGTTGCCTACACCGTCAATTATGTTGCTGACGAAAATGGTTTCCACCCAGAGGGAGAGCATCTTCCTCACGCTTAAATTTATTCAAACACTACCGACTGATCTTACGAATAATGTGTCAACTGCCATACCGCAAAATGTAATCAGTTCCATCCCCATTGGAACAGATGCTCAAATTACTTTAACATCTTCTATCGAAGATATTTGTATATAACGTTTATTCACCGCTATCGAATCTTGTACAATAATTTTGTTAACGTTGAATAAAGAGGAGTTAAAGAAGTGAATAGATATTTTTTGTCTTTATAAGAAAAAATGATTGAAACCCCGTGTCATTCATCTTTATTGAAAAAAAGAAAAGCAATAGATCTTGACGATCATAAACAAATCTAACAAACTGATTTTCTTTAAGCGTTTTATTCCAGTGTTTCCCAACGTTGGGGCCCACGCCCCACACGGGGCAATTTGATTTTTAAGGGGAGCAATTCAACAATTTCCTAGTGATTTCTTCCTAAAACCTCATTTAAGTTTCTTCAGTGAACAGATTCAATTTTTGAATATTGTATTAAAAATTATGTATATGCTACATACGGGGCATAAGAATTTTAGAAAGGCTTAGGTGGGGCATGGCACAAAAAAGGTTGAGAAACACTGTTTTACTCGGATTTGAAGCTACGCTGTTTCCTGTCGCGCGCCTCTATGACGTATGCAACGTACACATGTGTTGGTCGGATTGCCGCATTTTAGGCGGATTTGTACTTGTTAACAGAAGAACTATCAACAGTTAAGACGATGCTATTTCTACCAAAACTAATAATAGAATATTTTTATATTTATTGATTTATTAGTATCTTACAAAAAGAATATGGTCTTTGAAAATATTATGTAGTGGTAATCTTCCAGCAGTAGACCCTTTTTTCATTTTTTCCCAATCTGCCGTCTGCGGCAATTTCATTTTCATGATCTTGTATACTTTCATTTTCATCTTAAGAACTTGAAGGCACACAAGCACGTCTTCTTTTACGTAAATTCAAAATATTTTCTAATTCCCTTTCCGAGGACTCCTGAACATTTTCTTTGTCTATAATCTCACTATCACTATATTATAACTATAAAATTCAATTTCATTTTCTTCTGATTCAATTTTTTCGTGCTCATACAATTCGCCATCCTCGATATCCGAGCATTCCATTGGTATATTGTTCCCTTTTTGCAACAATTCAGAGATTTTCAATCGTTTTGCCATTTTGAGGGCTTGTGAAATATCGATATATAAAAAAGAATTAGGTCCTATTCCAACGATTATGATATACAAAATGGCCGCGTGAAACAACATCGATGACTATGTTACGTTATTTTGCGGCTACGTTTATGTTTATGTTGTGACGTTAGAATAAGATGTTGCGTGCAATAAAATTTCATAACAAAACATCGATAAATCTATCTAAATATCTAATTTAATAAACGATTTCGGCTTCGGTAAACAGATTATAGGATTCTTTTCCAGTTTGAGAAGTACCAGTCGAAATGACTGGAATTTGTATATGTATAGCCATGATACCAAATTTTTTGATTCTGACTAAATTAAACAAAAATAAAATTCATTATATTACACCTTTAGTTATCGCTGCTAAAGTCATCACAAATTGTAAAACAAGTCATTTTGACTGGCGTGTTAGTTGGTTCTTAATAACTAAAAAACGAAGCTGAAATCACAATTTTTTTATTCTTTATTGTCGTCTTGTATTGTTGTGGATAATCACCCCTTAAATTTTCTCCCACCTGTAGTCGAACACCCTGTATATGTTATTAAACATATCCTGAGATAATGAACAGGAAAAAATTTCTGTTGTAATATGAAAATAAATTAAAATCTTAATGCGTGCCATCTTTTTGCCGCAGAGTGCGTACGGTCTTATAGCTATCGAATACCGATATGCGACAATCTATGTTTGCAGGTCAAATTATCGCCATCTTTTATGTTTGTTTAACTAAGATTGTTTTGTACAGAGTTATTCTTTAGTAGACTGCGGATTTTATGCATTTATAATTAATTTTATTATTTATTATTAAAAATTGGTAGGTCTATAATTTACGACAGTAAAAAATTTGAAGAATTTGAACATAGTACAATATTTTTTCGTTAACGAAGCGTTATTTGCATTATTCGGCAGCGTAATTTGCATTATTCGGAAGCATATGGTACAACTGCGCATGTAGCTATTTTCATAGCTCATGCTGCCGAATAAACGATGCTCCCTACGCCTCGCAAACGAAAAAATAGGACTTTTGAGGGCGATAGCGCCCTAGATCGATCTTCTATCTAGCGTTTTTGACTACCGAATAACTCCATTTTTGTATTATTGAGAAATGAGGACGCGAATCCCGCTCCCTTGCAATCTTGGAAACGAGTCTACCGTCTTAAGGAAGGCCCAACCTCAGGTATCAGGTATATGTATAGTAAAGACTCCTAACGTAGACCCGTATGTATCAACGAATGCGCCCCATCGAATCTCGGTACAACTTCGAGTTGCCAGACGTTGTCTAGAGTTGGTCCGTCAATGGAACTACGCCTTGAAAGGTTGTACAGAGTGAGTCTCGTAACGTGACAATCTCAAATAACTCGTAAGTTATTTGTTGTATAAAAAAATATTCAAACAAATGTTGCATGGTTCCTAGGGAAACATACAGTGCTGCAATCTGATTTTTGTTACTTCGATTTTTTATCAAGATATGAAGGTCACCTCCAGTTTTTTAAATAGAATGCCCAATATTTTTGATCGAACTTGGATGAAGCACAAAATTCTGCGTAAAAAAGTATTGACCCTCATATATCATAAATCTAATAGTTTACGAGATATTATCGATATAATTTTCCATATGTATAATAGCTATTACCTGGAACGCCTGGAAACTAGTAGGTGCTCGAACTGATATCCCTCAACTTGAATAAGTACATACATATGGAAAATTATTTCGATAATATCTCGTGCAAGCGTACGATGCCAACAGATGGCGAGCATTATGCTGGCAGAACGCTGCTCGAAGCTGAAGATGCTCGGAATTTGCTCGATTCTGGACAGCGGTGCGCTGTCTACATATACACTATTGTTGAGCAGATGTCTGGCATTCTGCTGGTAGGGTCTGCTCGGCAGAAGCTGCGGGCAGTACGCAGGCAGCTAGGTCCTGGATTCTGCCTGTTTTTAAGAGGACAGCACGGTCGCACTAATGTGGCGAATGCCGTTATACAGGGCACACTGATATACAGGGTGCGGCCGGATGGATGGTACAACCGGACAGGGTTCTACATGTAAACATAAGTCGAAAAGGAGGAATACAGTAAAGTCGCGTTTACTCTCCAACAGCCGCGTTCTGCACGGAGAGTGATCATATAGGAACACTACTTTTTTATGACTGCGTCTATCGCGCTGAGAGTTCAAAAGAAAGCCGAACATAGAGGAGGACAGAATGAAATACGGATCGCGGATCGTGGCCGAAGCGTATCGATGTGAACCACTACTAATAGCACTAATCAAGTGTACAAAAACCTCTTTATTTTTTATGGGACTTTTACTAACTTATTTCTGGCATTTTTCTGATTAAAATAAGACCAAACAGTAGATAAGACTAAGATATAATTTCAACTATATGTAGTGGTTTAATCGACGATAAAAGCTTCGGTCGCAAGGAAGGATAGCATATGGGAAAGAATGTCCCATACGCCGTTCTTCGTTGCGTTTCAAACTTTCGTCGTCGATTAAACCACTAAATACAGTTGAAATTATATCGTGTTTGGTCTTATCTTAATCAGAAAAATGCCAGAAATAAGTTATTGAAAGTCCCATAAAAAAATAATGAAAATTAAGAAATTTGTACATTCGATTCATGGTGTCAAAGTAATGATGTTCACACTGATGCGGCGCGGCGTTGGCCGGCAGTGGAGTGGGTAGGCACTGGATAGTGATCGCATACCCGATTTCGGATAGTAAATGCGACTGCACTGTAACATTTTTTCGTTTGACGCTCCGTTTTCGAGAAAACCGATTTTGAAAACGTAGCAAATACACGTGCTATTGATAGAAATCGTCTGACGCGTCTGATCATGACCAACCGATTCTACTTTCTGCGTATACTAAAGCACGCGAACCCGACGTGACCCGACGGATCTTTAAAGTCTATCTTCTCGAAAACAAGGCGTCAAAGAGAAAATGTTATTCCTTTTTTTCGACTTAATTTTACATGGCCACACCCTGTATATACTATATCAGTGACAGGGCAGGTCGCACTAATATTTGTAAACGCAGGCAGAGTCCAGGACCGAGCTGCGTACGTAC
Source organism: Lasioglossum marginatum (assembly GCA_028455795.1). Lineage (NCBI taxonomy): Eukaryota > Metazoa > Arthropoda > Insecta > Hymenoptera > Halictidae > Lasioglossum > Lasioglossum marginatum. The sequence goes on from CM052272.1 coordinate 6,052,730, forward strand.
TGTTCGCAGCTTCTGCCGGGCAGATGCCTCGTCTTTCTGCCAGCAGAAACCGATACTTATGCTCGCACAGATGCCCGTCCAAAATCGAGAATTTTGCTTACTAGGTGTACAATAAACTAACATTTCGTAACATCTCCAAAAAATTCAAATCATTTAATCTTATTATCAAGGTAAAATATTCATTTTTACTAGGATCTCCGAGTTTAAGACACAGCACTGTGGCTAAATATAGATCAATGAGACTGGACGCTGTTTTAAGTTTAAAGTTAGCTCGGAGTTAGCCCAGTTAGGGCTCTTAGCTGAGCCACAAATCTCATTTGAATGGAAGTGACTACATTTGTATAAAAATCGAATAAAACTTAATCAGAAATGCCTTTACCGAGTGGAAACAAAGAGCCGGATGACAGTCAAACATGGGAATTAGCAGAAAGATGTTTTCTTCCAATTGCATTTTCACACGCAGTGGCAGTTATCTTAGCAGCTGTATTGAATACATTAGGTATATCGCAAACTTCCAGTTTCGTGCTGTTTCTCTTACTACTGGTTATATCCATAGGATCTACGTTGTTTTATCATAACTTGAAGGTATGTTGCTTAAACTGTATGTCTGTTAATACTTGGGCATCGTTTCATTATATATATATAACTTTTTGTTTTCAATTTTATCATCGACTAGAACATAATAATCGTTAGCATCGTTAAGTCGTGATTACAGAAAAATAACAAGTAGCAAACAGTTTTGCCTATGAAAATAGTGGAATGACTACCAATACCCGTCATTTAATTTGATATTTATTTTCTGATTTTATAACAAATGTGTATAGTTAACATAAGATGCTTACAATACTAGAGGTAGCGGTGCATACTTATGAGTAAATGGTACAGGTAACCGCAGCTGGAAAAGCCATTCTCGTTACTGGATGCGATTCAAGAGTCGGATACACTCTGAGTAAACAATTGGATGAATTGGTAAGATTAACTTCGTATACATCATTGAAATTAGTATTTCTTTACATTTGTACTGTACCATGCCCACATACATACATACATACATACGTATATTTTTAAGGGATTTACAGTGTTCGCTGGATTCAGTAATAAAGCAGAAAATGATGAAACAATGCAAAAATTGAAAGAGGAAACTTCTGGCAGGTTACACATGTTACAGTTAGATATTACCAACGAACACGATATCCATTCAACTTTTCTTTACGTCAACGAAAATTTACCAGACGGTGCACCAGGTTTGTAAAATTAGATGCTTCGAAAATTTACAAAATTGTTTACTGCACAATACACTTTATTCTCGTGTATCGCATTAGGTTTGTGGGCATTAGTACACGCCGCAGCTTGGGTAACTTTGGGTGAATGCGAATGGGTACCTCCTTCCGTATTGAAACGCAGTATAGACATTAATTTTATCGGTCTTGCTCGATTAACTCAGGTAATTTAAATAGAGATATTTCAACAAACGATTTATTAAACAAATACGCTAGTATATTAAGGTACCGGTAATAATTTATTTCAAGGTCTTTCTACCGCTAATCAGAAGATCAAAAGGGCGCGTCGTATTTGTTAGTAGTCTTTTAGCTCGTATTCCCAGTCCAGTTCGAGGGATTTACTGTGCAGTTAAGGTAAATAATTTAATAATATCGATAACACACTTTGCTCTGTGAATCGAACCCAAAAATCATAATTTACTCGAACAGGCTGCAGTCGATGCATGGGGAACCTGTCTTAGAATGGAGATGAGAAGATGGGGTGTAGATGTGGTAATTATTGAAACCGGCGAATATGTATCTGGAAACGCATGGTTAAAAGATAATAGCGCCTTACTTGAACAAGCAAGAGAAATGTGGACTCAGCTGGATCCTCAGACTCGTAAGGAATACGGTCAAGAATTATTTCAGAAAGAAATGTTGGCTCTCGAAAAATATACTCAAGGTCCAGAAGCGGATTTAACGCCGGTAACTAGAGCTTTAACAGATGGTATAATAAAAACTTTCCCAATGAGAAGGTATACACCAGTTTCCCGTAAAGAAAAGCTACAGGCTTTATGTAGCGATTATCTCCCAAAACCAGTATATGACATATTATATGCAAATTAAAGGAGAACAAGTTTGACAATCGAACAATTAGCGTTCAACGTTATGTGTGAAACGGCCAATAAAAATACAATTTATGTAATACCAAAAACGAGACGATCATTCTAGTTCTATTTTTAGATTAATCCTCACAAAGAAAAACTGCTTTTTTTTCTTCAGAAACAATTATCTAAATAAAAACTAGGCATTCAAAATTTATACTAACAAGTTTTCGATAAAAGTACAGCGAAACAAATAATTTACCCTCTTTACCTCTATTCCCTGTTTTTCAATTTATCAGTTTGGAACACAGTATGTATAATGCACCGTGGTTTGGAATGTCTATTTAGAGTCTAAGCACTTCCATAGATATACATATATATAGATATATATATATATATATATATATATGTGCTGTCATTACGTTACAAACTATGTAAATGTATATATATGTACTTGTATATATATATATATAGTTAGAAACCACGTGATGATTGGTTAAAATGAATTAGCAGTAATGTATACCCATTGTACATTTGAATCGTATTGCAACGATGACATGAAATAATTTGATGATAAGTGTTGTCAAGCTCAAGGACAAAAAAACGCGGTTATCTTGATTGTTCTGGAGATGGATTGATGGATCGTTGTTGTAACGCACAATACAGTTTCAATGAAGTCACAGAGTAGATAAGTATTCGACGAATGTAAAAAAATTTATATAATTTTTTTTTCTTATATACGCACGCGATAGGGTGTTACTATTTATTTAGCCGCGGTTTCCATAAAACGTGTAGGTGTATTAGGTTATAAATTGATCTGATTTCAATGCCTTGAGACACGGTACCTAAATGTTTCGTAAAATTAACACTGTCAAAACGATCCTTGGTGGCGCGCATTCGTTCACGGATGCATCTGTGGTGTCAAACACATCGCCTAGGGTAAGTGTAATTATACTTTTCATTTGTTCGATTTCGTACAATGTCAATTTCATAGTGTATATAGTATTTAAATAGTGTGCTCAATTATCTACATTCTACATATACGTTCATTATTAGCATCTAGAATAGGTAATTGTATATATATGTATATGTATGTATGTGCATATCTCTACTTGTGTATATGCATGTCTCTTTGAATGGGCTTGATGTTTTCTTTTTTCTTATTACAGGTGCAGCAATTTAAGAAATTGTTGAATAAAAGCGATTGCAACGACAGGCTTACAGATTCCTTTGGACGGCATCATACTTATTTACGCATTTCTGTCACCGAACGTTGTAATCTTCGATGTAAGTACTCTCGAAACTCATAGAATTTCTAACTCTGAACAGAATAATGCTATGTTACGTTCTATGTAGGTTTGTATTGCATGCCAGCAGAAGGTGTTACATTGACAAAGAACGATGGTATTTTGAGGACAGAAGAAATAATTAAAATAGCAAGTTTATTCGTGGAAGAAGGTGTGCGTAAAATACGTTTGACGGGTGGGGAACCGACAGTTAGAAAAGATATTGTTGATATTATTGGTAAGTAACAGAATCTTTGATACATATAATTCGTTTTTTTTAATACATCGAAAACAATTTTGATTATCATAGCTGGCTTGAAAGAATTGCCTGGTTTGAAGCAGGTTGCAATTACTACCAACGGTTTAACGTTAACGCGTCAATTGCCGTCTCTTCAACGTGCGGGGTTAGACGCAATAAATATTTCTCTAGACACATTAAGAGAAGATCGTTTCGAGCAATTTACTCGCAGGAAAGGTTGGTCCAGAGTTGTAGCTGCGATAGATTTGGCCATTCAGTTGGGCTATAATCCTGTTAAGGTGAGAAAACAATAAAACTTTGTCGTTATCAAGATCTACCGTGAGAAATGGCAACAAACAATTTCCTAAACATATCGTGTAGGTGAACTGTGTAGTAATTAATGGCTTCAACGATGACGAGTTAGTCAATTTTGTTAATTTAACGAAAAGTCGCCCGATCGATGTACGTTTCATCGAATATATGCCTTTCCAAGGAAACAAATGGAACGAAAATAAAATGGTGTCTTTTGATTCGATGAAGAAAATGATAAGGAACGTATATCCTGACTTACGACGTCTTCCAAACGAGTACAACGATACATCGAAAGTATGCAAACGGGCCTAAATATATATCTCCTAATATATATATATATATATATATATATATATATATATATATATATCTGTCTAATATGACTCGATATAACTGAGAAAAGTATTGTTTCTTCGGAATAGGCGTACCACGTTCCCGGATTCACAGGACAGGTCGGATTTATTACGTCGATGAGTGAACACTTTTGCAGTTCGTGTAATCGATTGAGAATAACGGCAGATGGAAATTTGAAGGTCTGTTTGTTCGAAGGAAAAGAAGAAATCTCTCTTCGTGACGCTTTGCGGAACGGAACATCCGACGAGAGTTTGAAGGAGATGATCGGCGTCGCGGTGCAACGTAAGAAAAAGCAACACGCCGGTACGTTTAATTACCGATCTTCGGTAATGGATCTCAAAAGATTATTATCTCGCCGGGAACATGAGAAAACGATATATACGAAGCGATAACGTTTCTATGATCCTATCCGATAATGTATGTGTTTCAGGAATGTTCAATCTATCCAAGATGGAAAACAGGCCGATGATACTTATCGGAGGGTGAATCGATTTCGTTGTTATGTATTTTGGAAATTTTACACGCAAGTTTAAACGATTTCTCCAGTCTTCTCTCAAGAGTATAAGTACAAAGTACAAACGTTATCGCTCTAACCTACATACACATACATAGTACATAACACGTAACCAAAACAATTTCACACAATAGGTACTGGTAATTAATAGGTAATTCTAGCAAATTTTGATGCGCTGAGCACGATTTTGTTAGAATTGATAAAAGAGTTTTTCTATCTGATAGAAACTGATGGAAACAAAACGTTGCTTTTTCTTTCCTCTTCTTTTTTTAGATTCGCGTTTAGCCGATCAAAGTCTACAATTCTAAACACCTATTGGTTACCGGAACACATCTGAATAATTTGAAATATATATGCTCCGATAGTGTATTTTCCTTTATTGTTGGCGAAATTGAACCGTAACGTTGATTGTTTATGGTTGCAGTGAAAAAGAATCGCTTAGCGAGAAAACGTTTTAAAGACGAAGAAGAACGCGACGCTCCACTCGGGGGTTTAACGCGCACGTTTCTTCTCTCGCAAGAATTTAAAAGTACCACAAGGAGAATGTTTTCCTCGTTGTCGCACGTGGACAAAGACGGCAAAGCAAGCATGGTGGATGTCGGTTCGAAAGTCGAGAGTAAACGCGTCGCGATAGCGAAAGGAGTTGTACAAGTCGATTCAACGATAAGCAAATTAATAACGGAGAATAATGGGAAGAAGGGAGACGTGTTGTCCGTGGCACAATTAGCCGGTATCATAGGAGCAAAGCGTACCCCCGATTTGATACCTCTCTGCCATCCGGTCTCGTTGTCATACGCAAATGTGTTTCTACGTTTAATCGAGAAATCAAATCGAGTAGAAATCACGGCAGAAGTTCGATGTACCGGCAAGACAGGCGTAGAAATGGAAGCCTTAACGGCCGTCAGTATCGCGGCGTTAACCGTTTACGACATGTGTAAGTTCGCGGCCCCTCCGACAGCACTCAAGATAACCGATATAGAGCTAATTTCAAAAACCGGCGGTACAAAGGGTGACTTTTATAGAACCTAATCCTTTCTCTGTACTATATGTATACATAAACACGACTCATGTAGTACAAGTACCTGGATGCATAGGTGACGGACATCGGAAGCACAGCATTTATCCAACATATATATTATTTTCTTTGTGGACAGAGTTTGTATTTTATATTGTACATTTTATGGTGGAGACTGAAGTTTATTTTTTTCCATGTGTGCACAAGTTGTGCAGGCGTATATGTACAGAGATTTTCGAATCGTATTTAATTGAAATAAAGTGCAATACAATTGAAGGAACTGAGTTGACTCAGACTTTATTAAGGAAAAAAATTCTTTTTTAACTCTTCGATTCTACACTTTGAGGTTCCATACATTGGTTCCAAATCAGACATACACTTATATAGTTTATTAAAATAAGATATAGTTATACAGCGTGTAAAAGATAATACAAATAGTAAGTTATATATATATAAGTTACGATAGTTATACATATTCACTAAATATATTCTTATCTTAAATTTAAAATAAGTAACATAATCAAAAAATAGACATTATATAAGTTACGATTTGTTATCTGTTAACACAATAGAGAAGTTCTCTGAGATAATTGATTCCTCAGGTGACGCATCGTTTAAGTTTGAAAAGTTATGTGGCACGATCATTAAGACAAACCAAACTACTGAAAACGATAAACAGCGATAGGAGAGAAAAAGGAGAGCAGAACTTATGAATATAGAAAGAGACAGGACAGTATAATAGAAATAAAATAAAAGATATATAATAGTATAAATAAAAGTATAATACACAGAAAAAAATACAGAAGAAAGTCTAATACAAAGTAAATGAAAGAAAATTAACAACAAATATTCATAAATAAGAAAATAAGTGATGGCATAAAATACATCGTGGACCAGAAGCACTGATGGGATAACTGTTTCCTTTCTTCACTTCCCTCGTGCTCACTTACATTCGCCTATATTTTTATCCACAGCCTAGATCAAAGATAAAGATAATTGTTTCCACACACTCTGTAATAGTGAGAATAGTATGTTGATTAACACTGATTAACATCACAAAACAATGTTTTTAAAACATAGAAAGATAGGTTATTGATACGTACTAAACTGTAACCTTAAAATACATGGCCCACGTTTTCTATATAGCACATGGTGAAGGAAATGAAATATTAACGCATTAGTATAACCTGGAAACGAAGAAATAAGAAAGATAAACGCACAAGATACGTCTAATACACGGTAGTAAACAGCAGTATACAATACAAAATAGTAATAAAAACAGTAATAATACACCGATAGCAGAGGATATATGTATGTTAAACACACCAGTTATAATATAAAATTTAGAAATAAGATCAAGATGTATAATGCGCAAAATGTTTATTTATAAATGAACAAAAATTATATTCTGATCCGACATAACCATCACCATAAATACATAGAATGTAGAAACAAAACCACGAACTAACAAGGTAGTCAGATCGATGCCCCTAATGGATACGGCCGATACCATACAGATCGAAGACCACATAGATCGCCGACTCTACAGAAATTTCATAACTTGATTATGATTGGACTGTAGCGTGACCTGTTGATCACGCGAACATAGCTACGAATAGCGCTACTGCTCTGTATGTCGGTTAATGACGCTGAGAGGGAAATTTGAATATAAAACGTAATGTTTCAAAGCCGTATATTTCATATACATATATTTTATTCGGGCACGATAGCTTAGGCTTAGAATAAGTAGGGAAACGAGAGGTTGCCACAGAGATCCTTGACGAAACCAGATGAGCGAGACTAATCGAGGAA
>CM052272.1:6060446-6071729 GCA_028455795.1 Lasioglossum marginatum
GTGCAGAACTGAATCGCTGCGCCATCATGTTACCTAGCGAGGACGATAAATGGCTCTCTTTCAACAACTATATGTGGAAAGAACCGCTTCCATTTGTGGTGTACGCCGACCTCGAATGCACTCTGGAGAAGACGGAAGATTGTGGGGAGGAGAAACTTCAATCACATGCATACCAACAACACAGAGTATTTAGCATCGCATACTATGTACATTGTTCACACGATGCATCTCTATCGGTATATCGGTCTCGTCGCGATGCGAAGTGCGTTTCATGGTTCGTCGGAGAATTAGAAAATTTGGCATATTTCGTTAAATGCGCCTTATCCAGTAATATACCTATGAAACAGTTAACGAATGAACAGTGCGAGACATTTATCAACTCAGCGCTTTGCCACATTTGCGAAAAACCATTTGAGGAAAACGATATACGGGTGCGCGATCATTGTCATCTGACAGGACGATATAGAGGCCCCGCACATCAAGATTGCAATTTAAATTACAAAAATTCGTTTTGCATTCCCATAGTTTTCCATAATTTATCCGGGTACGATTCACATTTCATTATAGAAGAAATAGCTAACGCGTTTGAAGGCAGTGTCAATGTATTACCAATAACTAAAGAAAAGTATATTTCAGTTACAAAAAATGTTAAAGATCAGCAATCAGATTCGCGTAATTGTATTAAATTATGATTCATCGATTCGTACAAATTTTTGAATACAAGTCTAGACAAATTAGCATCTTTCCTCGACACGAACAAATTGACAATTTTACGTTCCGAATTTCAAAATCTTTCCATAGAAAATTTCACGCTGTTGACGCGAAAGGGTGTCTTTCCATACGAATACCTCGATTGCGTAGATAAATTAGACGATCTCTGTTTGCCGTCGCTCGAGTCATTTTACAGCTCATTGACAGACGAAACCGTGTCCGAACGTGATCATGCACATGCCGAGAATGTGTGGAAGCGTTTCAAACCTTGGGTGAATACAGCGACCTATACTTGAAAACTGATGTTTTATTATTGGCCGATGTTTTTGAAAATTTTCGTAAAACTTGCATTAAGAGCTACGGTTTAGATCCAGCATATTATTATACTTTGCCTGGTTTCACGTGGGATACTAAAACATACAAAAATTAGGTTTGAATTATTAACTGATATCGATATGGTGATGTTTATCGAATGTGGTATACGCGGCGGTTTGAGCCAATGTTCCGGCAGACATGCGGAAGCCAATAACAAGTACATGCAGTCATATGATCCATCGAAACCATCATCATACTTGATGTACTTCGATGTAAACAATTTGTATGGATGGGCAATGTGTCAACCTTTGCCATATGCCGAATTTCAATGGATTAACGACATTGAAAATTTTGACATATCTTTGATTGCTGCTGATTCACCCATAGGCTACATTCTCGAGGTGGATCTAGAATATCCGCAAAGTCTGCATGATGTTCACGCTGACCTACCATTCTGTCCCACGCGTGCCAAATCACCTGGCAAAAGAGAGACCAAGTTGCTTGCAACGTTACACGATAAGCAGCGTTACGTAATACACTATTATAACCTGCAGCAGTGCACGTGTCACGGTCTTCGTATTACAAAGATTCATCGCATCCTCCAATTCGCACAGTCACCATGGCTCCGCGAATACATAGAATTAAATACCCTGTTTAGAACAAATGCCACTAACGATTTTGAAAAGAATTTGTACAAATTGATGAACAACGCGGTATTCGCTAAAACTATGGAAAATGTTCGGAATCATGTAGACGTAAAACTCGTGACACGTTGGGATGGACGATATGGCGCAGAGGCAATGATCGCGAAACCAAATTTTCACAGCCGCTGTGTATTTTCCGAAAACTTGACTGCTGTGGAGTTGCGTAAAGTCATGGCGAAATTCAACAAGCCAATCTATGTGGGCATGTGCATATTAGATATATCCAAAACCTGCTTGTACGAATTTCATCATGATTACATGGTTCCTCAATATGCTAAAACTTGTAAAGTAATGTACACAAGCACCGACAGCTTAATTTATCATATTACGTGTGAGGACATTTATGAAACCATGAGACGCGATATTAGCCGTTTCGACACAATCGATTATCCGATAGAGAATAAGTATAATATCCCACTTGTAAATAAAAAGGTTCCCGGCTTGATGAAAGACGAGAACAATGGGATGATAATGACAGACTTTGTCGGCCTGAGAGCAAAAATGTACACATTCTGTGTAGATGGAAAATCTGATACAAAAAAAGTAAAGGGTGTAAAGACTAGCGTTGTAAGGATAACAATAACGTTCGATGATTACATGCGATGTTTGCAAGATGAAATTGCTATGAGTCGTACACAGACATGCATACGATTGAAATTGCACAAAGTGTATATTGTTTCCGAGCGCAAAATTGCTCTCAGTCCATATGATGACAAACGGTATATCATACCCAACTCGACAGAAACATTGCCGTGGGGCCATTATCGAATACCTTCGTAGCTATAAAATTTTTTATATTCAATGTAAATAGAAGATTATGAATCGACTAATTTTTTTTCATTAAATAGGTTAAATTGTTTATAATAAATGTTTATAACAAATTGTCTTTACTTATCCATGAATTATTTACATTACTCAATCCTAACCATTTTACATACACCTTATTTCCTTTTCTACGCAACACTTTCTCCACCAGGTATACATCTGGATTGGCAACGCGATGCAATTCATGTTCATGGTATCCTCCAGCAACGGGGTTTCCACGGGAATCTTGCAGCAGATAAGTCACCGGATTAGTTGCTTGTACCTTGACTCATCAAATATAAATATAGAATTCGGTAGAGCTTCGTTAGGTGGAACGACATCTCTATTGTGCGGTAATCGATAATTAGTCGAGAACGGGTGTAAAACGGGGTATCGAACGTGCACGTTCAACGGAGAACAGGATGTCGAACGTGCACCTTCAACGTAGAACAGGATATCGAACGGGTACGTTCAGCGTAAAACGGGGTGTCGAACGTATACGTACGACATAGAACAGGTGTAAAACGGGGTGTCGAACGTGCACGTTCGACGTAGAACGGGGTGTTGAACGTGTACGTTCGACGTAGAACGGGTGTAAAACGGAGTGTCGAACGTATACGTTCGACGTAGAACGGGTGTAAAACGGGGTGTCGAACGTATACATTCGACGTAGAACGGGTGTAAAACGGGGTGTCGAACGTGCATGTTCGACGTAGAACGGGGTGTTGAACGTGTACGTTCAACGTTGAACGCGGTGTCGAACGTACATGTTTGACGTATCATACTGCATACTGTACATGCGCTATAGCTGTACCTGTACCTGTACATGCACTATAACTGTATCTGTACCTGTACGTGCGCTATACCTGTACCTGTACTTTATACGACACCTGATGTATCGAAAAAGGGGTCAGGACTGGATTGTATCAGATCATTAAGTATGAGACTGGGTTAGGACTGAGTTAGGACTGACGGATAGGTTAGGACTGCGTTAGGACTGATGGATGTGTTAGGACTGACAAATGGGGTGCCGTTGGTGTCTGACCAAGCAGCAAAACAAGAAAAAACAATACGGCTGCTTGGTCACTCACCAACGGCACCCCATTTGTCAGTCCTAACCCATCCGTCAGTCCTTTTTTTTTTCTCGTGTGAAAATGCGTTACGCATACCCCGTCTCTCTGGGGAGGAGCCGGGGTTATGTGGGACTCCCTCAGGGTGAGTCTAGCTTTCGCTAGACGAGTATGCTTTCGCCTAGCGATCCCCTCCCCCAGGTATACCGCACTAAAAACACACGCCCTCCTAAGCTAAATGGGAGGTGCCTGGATCTCGCGAGAACTCAACAGAACACCTCTCAGCTATCATGCGATTCCCGGGGAGAGGTAAACCTCCCCCACTACCTACTCTAACCGGACCCCGGGCGGAGGGACCCGCCCGGTGTCCCCATCCCTGGATCCTTCGTGTTGGGCTTCCCGAGCCCCAGCTCGGTCCACCCACAGCTCCCGGTGCCCTCGTGCCCTGCTCGGAACGGGTGACTCAAAGGTCCCCGCCCCGGCCAGGACAGGAGGGCGCCGACACCGGTAAGGAAGGGTCGTCGAAAGCGTATACAAACGCCCCGACCCTCCCCACCCCACCCCCCACGCATCCCCCCAGAGCCGGACTCCAGGGGTGGCCGACGCCCACCAAGACTAAAGTCTAAGAGCGCCGGTCCACCCCGGGGGATGAGCTGACCCCGGCCCCCCGCCATCCTCCGCCCCCCGTGATGGGGGGGACATACTCTGGCGCGAGGAGGGGGATATCCCCGCGCCCTCCCCCTAGACACCGCCCCATCACCAGGGGGACCATTCTACGAGAGGGACGAACCCCCCCCGCTCGGACTCCTGTCACCATGGGAGGGGCCTGACTCGTCGCGGGGGGCGACCCCCCGCGTCTTCCACCATCCCGGCCCTCCTTCTCCTCCTCGGAGAAGGGGTCATACTAGCGGAGCCCGGGTCCGCCTCCCGGGCCCGCTCGGCGGTCTCCTTCTGCGAAGATGTGATCCTTCCACGACCCCACGCTCTCGGTCATATGGTCGACCAGGACCGAGAGCGAGAGGTCCCACCCCTCCACCGCGGCTCTAAGGACACGACGCGGCGCTGCCCAAGCAGGGCACTCCTCCAGAGTATGCCGCGCCGTATCCACCTCCTCGCCGCAGTGGTGGCACTGCGCTGTTGGCTCCCGCCCCATTCTATGCAGGTACTCCCCAAAGCAGCCGTGGCCGGAGAGCACCTGCGTGAGGCGGAAGGTCAGCCTTCCGCGCCTCCTGCACCATATCTCAAATATGGGCAGGAGGGCCCGGACTATCGGACGGCCCGACGGAGCAAGCATTTGCTTCCATCGGGCCAACGTGTCTAGCCGGGCCTGGCGTTCCCGCTCCAAGATCTCCTGGTCCTCCCGGACTGTGAGTTCCCTCCCCAGGCGGCGGACGGAGCAGACGATTTGATAAATCGCCGTCAGCTCCGCCGCCACCAAATGGAAGGGGGGAATCACGGCCAGGAGACCCGCCACCTCCACCGAGATGGTGCGGTACCCCCGTATGGTCCGCAGGGCCATCCGCACTCTCTCTAGGAAAGCGCAACTGCGCCGGCTGGCCTCGAACGAGCGGTACCACACGAGGGCCCCATATAGGGCAATTGACCGCACCACCTCCGCGTAGAGGCGGCATACTTTCAACTGTGGCCCCCCGACATTGGGCAAGAGCCGCGCGAGGGCGGCGGCTGTCCCATCGAGTCGGGGGCTAGGAGACCAAAGTGCTCTTCGAAACACCAGCGGCCGTCGATGATCAGGCCCAGATATTTCATCGAGGGCCGGATCTCGACGGTGGTTTCGGCGACGCGAATCCGGAGGTCCATACCGTAGGGCGGCCGCCGCGAACCAAGGTTCCCATGCAACCAAATGGCTTCGGTCTTCGCGGCGGCCACTGTTAGACTCATCCTCCGGATTCGCCCGACGACGCAGTCCAGGGCGGACTCGGCAAGGTGCCTGGCCCTCCCCCAGCTCTCCCCCTCCGCATACACCAGGGTGTCATCCGTATAGCAGATGACATCCGTGGAAGGGGAAAGAAGGACCTGCAACACCGCGTCTAAGACGAGTATCCACAGGAGCGGTCTGAGGACCGACCCCTGTGGAACCCCGCGGTGAATCTCCCTCGAGTGCATTACTTGCGACCGGCAGACGAAAACCACTTCCCTGCAGCGGCGGTAGTCCCCGATCACCTCTTGGAGATAGAGGGGCACCTGGTGATACTCCAGGGCCGCCTCTATCTCCTTCCAGGGCAGGGTGTTGAACGCGTTGGAGATGTCCAATGACACTGCGATCAACACCCTGCCCCGGGCGACAGCCTCTTCGGGGGAGGCGCAGGAGGAGGCGCAGACGCTCTAAGGCGTCGATCGTGGAGCGCCCCCTCCGGAATCCGTACTGGCCGTCGCTGAGGCCGCGATCACCCCGCGACAGGTGCTCGTGGAGGCGGGCAGCTATGATTCTTTCGAAAAGCTTGCCCGCCTCGTCGAGCAAACATACCAGCCGGTACGCCGAGAGAGAATCCATACTCTGCTTCCATACTCTGGGGAAGGTTCCCCGGCTCAGGTTGGCATCTAAGATGCCCCTGAATGCCGGGCCGAGGACCTCCAAGGCCATGCCCATTATGCTCCCAGGAACGCCATCCGGGCCAGGGGCTTTCTTACCCTTCTCCCGGTGCTCCCGGAGAGCCTCGGACAACTCCCACTCCGTGACCCGGAGTTCATCCGACCATTCGATGATCGGATCCGGGGCCCGACTTCCCTCCCCCTCATCGAGGGGGAAGAGGGTGTCAACGACGCGCCCCAAGAACTCCGGGTCCAGCCTCTCCTTGACCGGGGGCGCCCAAGGACGGAGCTTCCCAAGCACCATCTTATAAGGGCGCCCCCACGGATCGTCACGGAGGGTGAGCAGGGGCTCGCCCCAAGCCTTGGCCTTGGCCGCGCGAATAGCGCGTTTGAGGGCCTTTGCCGCCGTCCTGTACACCCCGTACAGGTCGGTGACACTCGGCTCTGAGTCGCCGCCCGAGAATTGGCGGCGCCGAGCACGGGCGTACTGGCGACGGGCGTGGCTGGCCGTACTACGCAATTCAGCCAATTCGCCCGTCCACCAGTACACAGCCTTCCTCGGGGGCTGATTGCGGACCCGGGGCAACGCCACGTCGCAAATCATTTGCAACGTGTCCCGGATCCACACAGCCCCCTCTTCTGGCCCGCGCTCCCTGGCCGGTGGCCAGGCAGAACCGACAATCAGGGCCCTCAACAGGTCTCCGTCCTGTCGCTTCAGCGCCCATCTGGACACCGAATGGATGCCACGTCGGAGGGGCGTGTTCAAGGGCGGGTCCGAGACCACAGCCACGTCCATCAGGACGTAGCTATGGTCCGAAAGCGTTTCACCATCCCAGACCCGCCAGTTGGACACACGGCGCGAGGCGGCGGCGGTCGCGAACGAAACATCGACAATCGACAATCGACCAGCCGTTCCACCTCACGTACGTAGGCACGGAGCCCCGGTTTAGCAACCGGAGCTCCATTCCCTCCGCCCAATCCACCAGGACCCCTCCTCGGACACTGGTCCCGGGGTTACCCCAATTGGTTGATCTCGCGTTGAGATCCCCCAGGACCAGTACCGGACCGGCTCTATAGGGCGCCATCATAGCGCCCAGCCGATCCAAATACCGTCCGAGTTCATTGGGGCCACAATTCGGCTAATTGTAGCATCCTGCGACAAGAAACCTTTCCCATTTAACCAACAACACCCCCCTGCCCTTGTCGACCACGGAACAGGGGGGGACCGCCGGATACCGGCAGTAACATATCGCCACGGAACCCTCCTCATCCCCGAACCAGTGCGGATGTTCGGGGATTCGGTAGGGCTCCGTGGTCACTGCTAGGCCAACCTGCCACTCAGCCAGGCGTTGGACCATAAGGTCCTATGCCTGACGGCAGTTATTCAGGTTGGCCTGCAGTACCAGCAGGGGAGCCCTATGCGCCATTAATTGGCGCTCTTCGGGCTCCCTTCCTCGGCCGGCTGCGGCGGTGAAGAGGGGGAACACCTCTCCTCCGCCGGGGCCGGCTCAATCTCCATCGCAGTGGAGGAGGAGGGGGTGGGAGGAGGTTGAGTGTCCCCCCACCTCCTCCCGTTGCCCTAGGGGACGGCGCCGCATTGGCTGCCCCCTTCGGGCCCTTCTTGGCCTTGGGAGGCGGGGAGCAAAGTTTGCTCCCCGCCTTGTGATTGGCCGGTCTCCCCAGCGTGGCACACACCACGCAATAGGGAGACCGGGCACAATCGGCCGCCCGGTGGGAGGGGTCCCCACACCGGTAGCAGTGCCCGCTCCGGTCCACCGCAGCAGTGCACCGCTGCCGAACATGCCCTACGGCAAGGCAGCGGAAGCACTGCAGTGGACGAGCCGCCAGCACCACCACCTGGGTGAGGGACCACCCCACCCTGACCCTCTTGGCCTTTTCAAAGGCCAGGGCCGCCACAGCCGGGCACTGCACCCAAATGGTGCCGAGCCCACCAGAGGGAACTTTGAGTTCCCCCACCCGCACGGACTCGGGAGTGCAGCCCCCGATCCGCGCCTCCAAGCCCGTCAGGCGGAACTCCGCCTTTTTGACGGGCCTGGCCACCTTAACTCCCATACCCCCCAGGACGACGGTCATTTGTGCCGCCAGGGCGTCCGCCTTAGGGGCCCCATCGGCCCCAGGGACCTGTATTATCAGGCCCCCGGTGATCGCCCTTCTCCAAGTAAGGGCCTCATTGCCCAGGGCCCCCAGGTCGACACCCGCGCGGGCCCTCCTAATCGCCCCTTCGTAGGTGGCCTCACTCCCCTCCGGGACGGTCACTGTTACCGCCGCCGAACGGGGAGGGGCCACGACACGAGGGGCCTTCCCACCTCCGGCTCCGGCCCGTTTGCTCTTCGGAACGGGGGCCGGAGACGGAGGCGGGGTTGAAGCGGCCTTGGCCGACTTCTTCGCCCTCCTCCCCACCACTTGCGCCCAGGGTACCTCATCGGGGGCCCCAGACAGTCCAGGCCGGGGAGGGGGCGGTCGAGTGGTCACCGTCTGCAGGGGGGAAGGGGGGGAGGGCAAAGCCTGTCCCCCCCTCTTAGACTTATTCTTCTTCTTTTTCTTCCTCGTCGGGGGAGGGTCGGCGCGGGGAAACACCCCACCAACGGCCGGCGAGGAAGAAGAAATAACCGGTGGGGCCGGAGGGGGGGCTACCCGTCCCCCCACCGTCCCAGCGTACCCCTCATTCGGAGACGGGGCGCTCGGCCGGCCCAGACGGAGCTCCTTCCTGATCGACGCGAATTTCGCCAGCAGGACCGCCCCGTCATCCCGCGTCCGCGACGGACGCGGCACGGTCGGCGTCGCCAGCGAGGCCGGCGGAGTCACCGGCGGAATCGACATCGCGGGGGGGAGCGAGGGGCCAGGGGGGGCGATGACCGAGAAAAGGGGGCATCCATCCTCCTCTTCAGGGTCATCATTTCCCCCCTAACGGCAGCCACCGACTCCCGCAACTCCCCAATCTCCCGCTCAAGGCTCTCCTTTTCCCGGCGGAGACCCACGTTCTCCCCCCTGAGGGCCCGGTTCTCCCTATCCCATAGGGCTGCAGGCGGCCCGCTAATATCCCCAGGGAGAGGCCGACTCGAGTAGACGGGAGCAGGAACGGAGGGGGCAGGATTTACCTGACAGCCCCGCTACTCCAGCTCTCGCATCGCCGCCTCAATATCGCGGGCCGCGTCCTTAAACGCTCGCACCGCCGTCCCCTTAAAATTGCCGCTCTTCAAGGCGGTCGACTCAACATTCCTGCTGGCGTCGACCACCAGAGCGACAATCTCCCCGGGGAGAAGACCCCGCAACTCCGATTGACGATCGCCAACCGAAGGTGCGGGATCCGTATGCCTGGATTTTTTCCCTCCGGGGGCCTCCATCAGAGACGGCGACACGGAACGCTTATTCCCGGCCACCGACATCCGGGACGTCACCGAGATCCGGTCTTCCTCGGTGATGGTAGGCGCGGGCGAACCCGGACGACTTCCGTCGCCCTCCGCGAGCCCCGCGGGCAGGCCGCCGCGGCGATCGCCACCCGAATTACTTTGGGCGCAGCCCCCGCAGCTCGCAGCCTTGCCCGCGTGCGTCCGCTCACAGAGCTTCCCTCTCGATGGGGGCCAGGGTCCCCCATCTCACTTGGCCCCGGATTCCCAAGAGGATCCAAGGCCAAGTCACCCTCTATCACCGCTTCCGGGCACGGTAACCCCTCCACAACAACCGTTTCCGGGCACGGTAACCCCTCCTGCCCATCCTTCCGAGGCTCGTCATCAAAAAGCAGCATTGCATACATATATCGGGCTTGGTTACTACCCCCCATTTCTGGGGGGCCTCACTCGTCACCCACATAAACATGTGTGTGCGGACCATCAATACACCCGGGGGGCGCCGCATAACCCCTACCGCCGGGGACCCTAGGGCCCCATCCCTGGGGCCCCTTATCGCTACCCGGCCTCTGGTAAGGCCGGAGGTGACCCAAAACCTTCCCAACTGCTGCGCGTGTATCCCCACGTGCGAGTGCGTGGGGGCACACGCGCATCAGTGGTGCGCTAATGACCGATGCATCCACCGCTACACCAGAATATGCAATGGTGCCACCATCACCGCGCACCGGAGCTTAGTGGTTAGAGACATTTTTTTATAGAGGTTAGTCATCCTCGCGGGCCGGCCGGTCAAGGCAAGCCCCCCGTTCGGGTAAAACATGACCACCGGCTTACGGTATGGGGCCCCTGACAGGCGTTGCCATTACGCCTTTCCGTCAAGGAACCCATCCGTCAGTCCTAACCTATCTATCAGTCCTAACTCAGTCCTAACCCAGTCTCGTACTTAATGGTCTGATACAATCCAGTCCTGACCCCTGAGCAAAAAAACAATACGGCTGCTTGGTCAGACACCAACGGCACCCCATTTGTCAGTCCTAACCCATCCATCAGTCCTAACGCAATCCTAACCCATCTGTCAGTCCTAACTCAGTCCTAACCCAGTCTCATATTTAATTGCCTGATACAATCCAGTCCTAACCCCTTTTTCGATACAATCAATTATTCCGAAGTTCTCCATAGCGTCTTAAACGAATGGATATTCTTATGTCTTCTGTTTATGAGATGTAGGTATAAAAAGACAGCTCCAAAAACTACGTAGATCACAGCGCGTTCGACACTATTCCTATCAGAAGTGTATCGATGCGAAAAATCGATAATTTAGACGAGTCGCAAATGCAAACGCTCGAGACCGTGAAGGAGAAGGTAAAAAGACGATATGGACAACATCGTCGACGATCGATTGGAGAACTTCGGAATAAGCTTTCAAGACAATATTAAGAAATTAATCGTGAACGTGTAAAAGAAACGCGTCGACCGATTTTGAGAGATCCATAGATATGATGTTCAACCGCCATACTGCACAACCGCCATACTGCGTACTGCATATGCGCTATACCTGTACCTGTACCTGTACCTGTACCTGTACGAGACCGACGCGAAAATCGATAATTTGAACGAGTCGTAAAATGCAATCGTTCGACACCCCGTTTTACACCCGTTCTACGTCGAACGTATACGTTCGATATCCCGTTTTACGTTGAACGTACCCGTTCGACACCCTGTTCTCCGTTGAACGTGCACGTTCGATACCCCGTTTTACACCCG
>CM052273.1:0-81821 GCA_028455795.1 Lasioglossum marginatum
CACAAGTCAGCACAACTTCCGATATCTCCAGCTCATTGAAGTACAGGGCACTTTCCTCTTGCCCGCGGTGCTTCGCGCGTGGATACTCTATCATCAGTTGGACTTTCCTGTCAGCCGAGAAATATTATATTGCATATCTGTGTTGTGCTGGTATCGCACACGTCAATACAACTTCCGATATCTCCAGCTCAAGGATATACAGGGTACTCTCCTGTTGTCGGCGGTGCTACGCACTTGTATACTCTATCATCAATTGGACTTTCCTGTCATCCGGGTAACATGATATTGCATATCTCAATTGTGCTTGCATCGCACAAGTCAGCACAAATTTCGATATCTCCAGCTGAATGGTATACAGGGCACTTTCCTCTTGTCGGCGGTGCTGCGCGCTTGGATACTCTATCATCAATTGGACTTTCCTGTCATCCGGGAACATGTTATTACATATATGAGTTGTGCTAACATCGCACAAGTCAGCACAACTTCCGATATCTCCAGATGCAGGATATACAGGGCACTGTCCTATCGCCCGCGGTGCTACGCACTTAGATACTCTGTCATCAATTGGCCTTTCCTGTCAGCATAGAAACATGTTATTGCATATATGAGTTGTACTAGGCTAGCACAAGTCAGCACAACTTCCGATCTCTCCAGCTGAATGATATACAGGGCACTCTCCTCTTGTCCGCGGTGCTACGCACTTGGATACGATATCGTTAATTGGGCTTTCCTGTCATACGAGAAACATGATATTGCATATCTGAGTTGTGCTAGTATCGCACAGGTCAGCACAACTTCCGATATCTCCAGCTAATTGATATACAGGGCACTTTCCTCTTATCCGCGGTGCTTCGCGCTTGGATACTCTATCGTCAATTGGACTTTCCTGTCATCCGGGAAACATGATATTGCACATCTGAGTTGTACTAGTATCGCACAAATCAGCACAACTTCCGATATCTCCAGCTCATTGATGTACAGGGAACTTTCCTCTTGTCCGCGGTGCTTCGCGCTTAGATACTCTATCAGCAGTCGGACTTTCTGATCATCCGCGAAACATTATATTGTACATCTGAGTTGTGCTATCATCGCACAAGTCAGCACAATTTCCGATATCTCCAGCTCATTGATATACAGTGCACTTTCCTCTTGTCCGCGGTGCTTCGCGTTTGGGTACTCTATCATCAGTTGGACTTTCCTGTCAGCCGAGAAACATGATATTGCATATCTGTGTTGTGCTAGCATCGCACAAGTCAGCTCAACTTCCGATCTCTCTAGCTCAATGATGTACAGCACACTTGCCTTTTGTCCGCGGTGCTTCGCGCTTGTATACTATATCATCAATTGGACTTTCCTGTCATACGGGAAATATGATATTGCATATCTGAATTGTGCTAGCATCGCGCAAGTCAGCACAACTTCCGATATCTCCTGCTCCAGGAGATACAGGGTACTCTCCTGTTGTCCGCGGTGCTACGCACTTGGATACTCTATCATCAATTGGACTTTCCTGTCATCCGGGAAACATGACATTGCATATGTGAGTTGTGCTAGTATCGCACAAGTCAGCACAAATTCCGATATCTCCAGCTGAATGATATACAGGGCACTCTCCTCTTGTCCGCGGTGCTTCGCACTTGGATACGATATCATCAATTGAGATTTCCTGTCATACGAGAAACATTATATTGCATATCTCAATTGTGCTAGCATCGCACAAGTCAGCACAACTTCCGATATCTCCAGCTCCAGGATATACAGGGCATTTTCCTCTTGTCTGCGGTGCTACGCACTTGGATACTCTATCATCAATTGACCTTTCCTGTCAGCCGAGAAACACGATATTGCATATCTGAGTTGTGCTAGCATCGCGCAAGTCAGCACAACTTCCGATATCTCCTGCTCCAGGATATACAGGGTACTCTCCTGTTGTCCGCGGTGCTACGCACTTGGATACTCTATCATCAGTTGGACTTCCCTGTCAGCCGAGAAACATGTTATTGCATATATGAGTTGTACTAGGCTAGCACAAGTCAGCACAACTTCCGATTTCTCCAGCTGAATGATATACAGGGCACTCTCCTCTTGTCCGCGGTGCTACGCACTTGGATACGATATCGTCAATTGGGCTTTCCTGTCATACGAGAAACATGACATTGCACATCTGAGTTGTGCTAGCATCGCACAAGTCAGCACAAGTTTCGATAACTCTAGCTCAATGATTTACTGCATACTTGCCTCTTGCCCGCGATGTTTCGCGCTTGGATACTCTATCATCAATTGGACATTCCTGTCAGCCGAGAGACATGATATTGCATATCTGAGTTGTGCTAGCATCGCACGAGTTCGCTCAACTTCCGATATCTCTAGCTCAATGGTGCACAGCACACTTGCCTTTTATCCGCGGTGCTTTGCGGTTGGATACCCCATCATCTATTGGACTTTCCGGTCAGCCGAGAAACATGATATTGCATATCTGAGTTGTGCTAGCATCGCACAAGTCAGCACAACTTCCGATACCTCCAGCTCCAGGATATACAGGACACTGTCCTATTGTCCGCGGTGCTACGCACTTGGATACTCTATCATCAATTGGCCTTTCCTGTCAGCCGAGAAATATGATATTGCATATCTGAGTTGTGCTAGCATCGCACAAGTCAGCACAAATTCCGATATCTCCAGCTGAATGATATACAGGACACTCTCCTCATATCCGCGGTGCTTCGCACTTGGATATGTAATCGTCAATTGGGCTTTCCTGTCATGCGAGAAACATGATATTGCACATCTGAGTTGTGCTAGCATCGCACAAGTCATTACAACTTCCGACATCTGCAGCTCAATGATATACAGGGCTCTTTCCTCTTGTCGGCGGTGCAGCGCGCTTGGATACTCTATCATCAATTGCACTTTCCTGTCAGCCGAGAGTCATGATATCGCATATCTGAGTTGTGCTAGCATCGCACAAGTCCTTACAACTTCCAATATCTCCAGCTCAATTATATACAGGGCACTTTCCTCTTGTCGGCGGTGCTGCGCGCTTGGATACTCTATTATCAATTGGACTTTCCCGTCATCCGGGAAACATGTTATTGCATATATGAGTTTGGCTAGCACTGCACAAGTGATTACAACTTCCGATATCTCCAGCTCAATGATATACAGGACACTTTCCTCTTGTCCGCGGTGCTACGCGCTTGTATACTCTATTATCAATTGGACTTTCCTGTCAGCCGAGACACATGTTATTGCATATATGAGTTATACTAGCCTAGCACAAGTCAGCACAACTTCCGATATCTCTAGCTCAATGATGTACAGCACACTTGCCTCTTATCCGCGGTGCTTCGCGCTTGGATACCCTATCATCAGTTGGACTTTCCTGTCAGCCGAGAAACATGATATTGCATATCTGAGTTGTGCTAGCATCGCTCAAGTCAGCACAACTTCCGATATCTCCAGCTCCAGGATATACAGGGCACTTTCCTCTTGTCCGCGGTGCTTCACGCTAGGATACTCTATCATCAGTTTGTAACAGGATTTTACTCGATTTTATTTATTTTAGATAATACGGTATTATATTATAATTATTAACAATAATTACAATATAATAGTAATAATTGAATCGAATGTGTTCGTGCCTCCAGGCACTGGAAAGTGGAGGGGTTAGAATTATCTGATAAATAAATTGACAATCAGTTCGTCGGTAAAAGTAGGGTATATTGTATCACTTGTCAATATACAGACACTCAAAATATTTATATTGCTCGTGTCGAATGATTCTTATAATAGACTTAACGGATTGAGAACCATACTAGGTGTTTACCATCCGCAGTCGTATTCTGAAACAGAGCCTACACGTCTATATACAGTTGTTCCATAAGCTGAATGCCCTACACTGTGCTATTGAATATTGTGTGGAATTCCCGGAATCTAATGGTCTTGTACAGAAACTATGTGATCGTCCAGATATATTCATTAAAGATATTTATTTGAAAACGTACGCGTGCACGCACTATCCACAAAATTCGTTCAACGTATGATATAAGATCTCACTAAAATTCTACTATCAGAGACAGTGGCAATGATGCGATATTATTAACGAAATTCTTGTACAGGGCAACATTTAATTTTATCGAAAGCTCCCACTGTCAAATACGGTCGCGATAGCGCGATACTTTCTATAAGAAAACTAGCTAGAAGCAAGATTTAAATTTACCGAAAACTGCCACTATCAAATACGGTCGCGATAGCGCGATACTTTCTATAAGAAAATTTGCTAGAAGCGAGATATAAATTTTCCGAAAACTGCCACTATCAAATACGGTCGCTATAGCGCGATATTTCTAGTTTTGGTACGCCGTCTAACTCGCCCCTCGAGACACTACGTCTGGATTCGATTGCGAACTTTCTCGACGATGGAAATTCTGGTGTTATGGCGTTCACGCCAGACGTACTGGAAAGTTATACCATCCACATACTCTGCCGATTGCTCGGAGGAGTATTCTAAATGACAACGCGTATAATACTTGTTACCTTCGTCTCGCCGAATGAGTATATCCTTCTGCACCGAATAGTGAGCCCGGGTGTGCTCTGGTTCTGCAGACTGTAATTTGTATTACACTATTCGATTCGTCTTTCTAATGCGTTGCCCCTGATAGCATGTGACCATCGTACCATACAAGCACTCTGCCGATTTCTCGGAGAAGTGTCCTATATGTCGATACGTACTAGCGCCTATTACTATGCAACAACGAAAGAGTGCTTTCTTCTGCGCTTTGTGGTGAGCCCGATTACACTCCGGTTCTAGAACAGTAAATTAACACTGTACATAATCACGTTATTCAGTTGCACGCGTGATCCTGGACGGATAGTGACCGTCGTAACATATATGTACTCTGCTGATTTCTCAGAGAAGTATCCTGTATGACGACACGTACCAAGCCCCCTTTTGCTATGCTACACCAAACGAGTGCTTTCTTCTGCGCCTTGTGGCGAGCCCGATTACACTTCGGTTCTAGAACAACAAACTTGAGCTATACATAGCCAGACCGTCATTCACAAACGATATTTTCGCGATATTCATACGACTCTATTCCTTTAAACTTCCTTTCAGATCGCCGTCTTCTCGTACGTAACCTGTACAAATGACTCTACGCTGTTAGGTTCTTTACACTCGATTATCGATATTCAGTTTGGCTGTGCCACAGTGCGGTTTGCATCTGTGATTCCTCGGTTTGAGGCGCGTACGAGACGAAGGCAATCTAGGCGGTTTACTAGAATTACGAAGTCGGTTTGACTTCTCGAACACGTACCGGTTTTCGCCGGATCGATTAGAGTCGCGTGTTATCAGACCCGCTTCCAGACGTAGAGTGCCAGATTTGCTTCGTGTATCGACCTCCTTCGATCTGTATCGAGTGGGGATCGGTGCGCGCACATCCTAATTAGTGGGGACGATCTGCTGTCCTTTACCTTGACAAGGACCGCAGATCCTGTCGCGACACGCCATGGTAGATTTTCGCGTAGCTCTTTCTCTCTCTCTCAACCGATATGTAACTGGTACGGATACATATGCCCCCCACCGTAAATTGCTAATGCCGATGCAAGTACGCAGTGAACTTGCACTGCATTAGCACCAGTAAGACACACACGGAATGCACAGTTCGTTCACTCACGCAGGTTCATCACACATACACCGCACGACGTCACACGTGTGGCGCCAAGCAGGATGATTTCCAAAAGGAAACTAAAATTTGCTGCAAATTATGACTCTGTGCTCAAAACAAACAAAAAAAAGAAAACCATAACAAAACACTAGAAATTAAAATTAAATTTAAATGAATTTATATTTTCGTGTTGCTCATTCGGCTTTGCAACGAATAATAACGTAAAATAAAAGACACACTTGCATCATTGAACTACACTAAGAACGAATGGAAAAGGAGAGGAAAATGTTATTTGCACTTGGCTTTCTAAATAAACATAACGAGAACGGAACTGTTGCTCTTGCTCATCCCCTGGCCCTCTGTGCATAGGCCCTCGAGACACTAAAAGAATACAGGACCCACTTCGTCGTTAACACGGGTCGATTCATCCCCTCCGGAACTGGCCTTGATGCGGTGCCTCTTCTGGATCTTCTGCCATGTCCGTTGCATATTCCGGCGTCTCCAGCAGCCGATGGATGAGCTCCTCGGTGAGAGGAAGCAGTCCCAGTGGATCCGTCGGATTGAGACACGGGATGTCCACGGGGAAGTCGCCTTCTATTGGAATGACCTCCCACGAACGTTCCATGTCTTCTTCTCTCGCCAAAGTACGTGCGGGTGGCGGTTCATCCGTATACGTCCTTCTTTCGGCCGCCTCTATGTATTCAGGAATTACTTCCCATGACATATCGGCTGCACTATCTCGGGCCGTTGAAGTTGCCCTCATGATCATTTTGTGGCCCCGCTTTTTACCACCATCTTCTGCCGGACCCCTTCGTGGCGTTTGGGTGTATGCGCTCCGTTGCTTTGTTCTGACTTGCGTCCCCATGCCAGCCCGGAACGGTCCATGTTACAACTCCATGGCCGCCCCTAGCCGGTCCAAAAACGCCACGAACTCGGCGGAGCCACAATTAGGTGAATTGTAGCACCCGGCGACTAGAAATCTTACCCATTTCATGAGTACTATCCCCCGGCTCCGCTCGACCACGGAGCAGGCGGGCGACCTCGTCGTCGGATGGCGACACCATACCGCCACGAAGCCCTTTTCGTCCCCAAACCATTGTGGGTGGTCGGGGATCTCGAAGGGCCCCGTAGCCACCGCCAGGCCAACCTCAAACTCCACCAGGTATTGGACCATCATATCCTGCGCCCGGCGGCAGTCGTTGAGGTTGGCCTGGAGCACCAACTGGGAACACCCGCGAGCCGTGATAGCCATTACTCTCTACTCACGGGTGTTCCCTCCTCGAGGGGGGGGAGGGAAATTGGGAATCCCCTCCCCTATCGGGACCGCTTCTATCTCCATTGCTGTGGATGCAAGATTTGCTCCCCGCCTTGTGATTGGCGGGGTTGCCCGTCCTCGGGCAAACCACGCAATGGAGGGCGGCGGTACACGCCGCCGCTCGGTGGGACGAACTCCCGCACCGGTAGTCCGCTCCGGTTCACCGCCGCAGTACACCGCTGCCGCACGTATCCTAGTGCAAGGCAGCGTTAGCACTGCAATGGCAAGGCGGCCAGAACGACCACCCGGGCGAGAGTCCATCCCACCCTCACGATACCAGCCTTTTCAATGGCCAAGGCCGCCGCGGCCGGGCACTGCACCCATATAGTGCCGAGCCCGCCGGTCGGGACCTTCATATGCCCGGCCTTGACGGACTGGGGTGCAGCTCCGGCCTTCGCCACCGCCTCGACCACCTCCAGAGGGGTCACGGACAGATCCAGGCCCGTCAAGAAGGCGGAGTTCCGCCTGACGTCCATGCTCCTCAGGGCGGTGGCCATCCCCGCGGCGAGGGCATCCGCCTTGGCGCCCCCGTCGGCACCGGGGAGCTGAATGATGTGGCCGCCGAGATCGACGCCCTCCCGAGCCGCTCTTATGGCCACTTCGTAGGTGGCCCTGCTCCCCTCCGGAACGGTAATTGTGACCGCCGCCGAGCGGGCGGGCCACCATTCGAGGAGATCGCTGCTTTTTGCCCTTAGGGACGGAGGACGGGGGCGGGGCAGGCGCAGCCTTGGACCCCCGCTTCGCCTTCTTTCCCACCACCTGGGACCATGTCCCCCTCGCGAGGGGGGAGCGATTTCGCCAGGTGAGTCCTGAGGGCGGTGGTCTCGACCAAACGGCCGGCGGCCACCATCTCCGCCGCGACCTCCCTGGGGAGAAGACCCCGCAGGTCGTATTGGCGCTCCACCACGGTGGGCACCGAGTCGCTGCGGGGTCTCTTGGGAATTCTCCCGGAATCCCCCGTAGGAAGCGATCCGATCCTCTTCCCAGACGTCCGCGATGACGTCCAGGAGAAGATAGAGGCTCCATCGTCCCCAGACGGATCGGCGGGCGTGCTCGGCCGATCATCTCCCTCCCTCCCGAAGTGGAGAGGCCACTACCGCCCAGTCGGCTGCCACCAGAGTTAGTTCTGGTTGCAGCCGTCCGTTGGCGGGTCTGCGGTCTGTCCCTCTCGAGGGACTCCTCGCCGAGGTTTGAGCCTAAGGCTCACCACTCCTGCGACACGGAGGTCCCAGGGAACTCCGTCGCCGCCACTCCCGTACTTTCCGCTTCCGGGCGCGGTGACCCCTCTAACTTTTCTAACACAACCCGAGGGTCCTTATTAATGGTGTTCCGGAATCGCGGGCAAACCCCCTGACACCGCGCGGAACCGGGTGAAACTAACGCTCGCTCGTACGAGTGAGTGAGCTTCGACACAGGAACGTGACGACACGTGGTAGACACGTTGTCTCCGACTCTTTGCACTATTGTTTAATTTGTAGCATTAATTAGTTTAAATATAGTTTAGTTAGTTCGAGTGCGGTGTGACGATTAGTTGATCATCCAAGCCTGAAATCCATCCGTTTTATTGCATCAACTATGAACAAATGGACATTTCCATTTCATTGCGGCCTTGGTTACCACTCCCCCCATTTCTGAGGGGGCCTCACTCATCGCCAAATACATGTTTGTGTGCGGACCAACGATCCCGGGGGGTGCCGCACAACCCCTACCGCCGGAGACCCTGGGATTCCATCCCTGGGGCCTTGTCATCACCCGGCCTCGGGTAAAGCCGGAGGTGATAAACCTACCCATCCCAACTGCTGTGCGCGTGCCCCCACGCACGAATGCGTAGATGCACATGCACATCAGTGGCGCACTAAATAGCCGATGCATCCACCTAAGTGCAATGGTGCTACCTTCACTGCGCGCCAAAGCTTAGTAGCTAGAGACATTTTATTATAGAGGTTAGTCATTCTCGCGGACCGGCCGATCAAGGCAAGCCTCCCGTTCCGGTAAAACATGAGTTCTTCGCAGCACCGGAGATCTTTACGTCGGGACTATATGCCGTGGTGACGCAGCATCGTCACCGCACCGCTCTCTTTCTCTCGAGCAGCATCTCGAGGGAAACTTCGGCAGCACCCGGAGTACGTCGACGGAGGAGCAGCATCTCTGAAGTCGACGCAGAACCGCCGTGGGAGGCCTCGATGCCAGTGTCTCACTGATATCGCGGATCCGACAATCCCGACCCGCGGCAGGGGAGATCACTTCGTGATCGAACTCTTTCCCTGACCCCGCCGAGCACGAAGTCCGCGGACCGACTGCTATGCGATCGCCGTTGCCGATCGCCGAGCACTGCCCGTCGATCATCGCTTGATCGCCGAACGCCTTCCGCGTCGGTCTCCAGTCACCGGACCGATCACCGCGTCCGCGCTGTCCCCGCGAAGCGACACAGCGAGCATTTACGTAATATCGTGAGTCATTATTTCTAACCCGTGCACCACGTCCTCCGTCCCGGCGATTCTCTCACCGCGCTTCTCTCTTCGTCATCGAACCCCGGCGCGACGAGCTATTCGGCAACGAAGGGCACGAGAGACGAACCGGATCCGTTACAGATTTAATAAAAGTAAAATCCTGCTGCGGAGCCCTCGTCGGGAGAAGAGCTTCTACCCATGCTTTTAAATATAAATTTGCAATAAATATACATATATCGCGAGTTCCATTTTTCTCCTCTTCGCTTAACTCGAATTCTTCGCGAAACAAAAATATTTTTAAACAATAAATGCCCTTCGCTATTCACCGAGCATGATGGAAAGCTCCGGGAGCTCGAAAACGGTACTTTGAAGAGGTATTACCTAAAAATACTAGCACGAGTTCAATAAATTCGCGATAGTCTTCCCGTGGATGATGCGTTTGCAGAGTCTGTTTTGCAAAATCTATCAGCCGTGGTACATTTTTTATCTTTTGTTTGACAAATGGATCTTCTACCCCAGAATGGAAGTTTAATTTATTTATATTGGGCCACGCTTGCTGGAAGCGTTTAAAAATTGGGACGTTTGGACCCGTAGACTGCGATATCTTTTTCTCAAAAACCGATCTTAAAACTATTTCGTAAATATGGTGTCTGCACGGAAGATATAACAACGAACTTGACGTTATTCTTCTTTTGCTTGACGATCTCCTCCAATCATCGATCCTGGTCGTCCTTTTTTTCTTTGGTTCAAAAGAAATTGTTTATCTTCATCGATCGGGATCATCTTTAAATCAGCATGTGCGATATCGAAAAGATCATCCAATTGATCAAGAAACTGTTGTTCCCGTTGATCTTGTAGTTGCGATCGTCCGTTTACAACCCTTTTGTAAGGCCTTCCACTCCTGGTATAAGTACTCCAATTTCTCGATGCAATGACAAGTTCGGCGGACTGGAATTCTTGCCTTTTCCTACATCACTTCCACTTCTTTCACAACAAGGTGTGCACTAGATTCAAAGTACAAGGTTCAAATTCACTTTCCACATATTGTAAAACAGAACTCTTAAAACTTGTCCTTGCGATGGCAACTTAGCGCCTATAATCTGACTTTCGTCATATCGTAATAAGAACAGTTTTTCGCGACTTCTACTCTCCATTGGGCTTCTGATTCTCTGATGTTTCTACTGTTAGATTCCGGGTTTCGAAATCGAATGCAACACTTTATAGAAATCGAGAAGAGTTTTTCTTTAAGTAACGTATACGGTGGCGAGGTAAAGTACAACCTTCTGGTCTTGAGTTCGCAAGGAAAATGCTCTCTACTATTTCGGCGGTATAGGGTTAAGTGTTCTTAGTAGATACTTCGTACACACGATATCGTTGTGAAAGAATTTTTATTTATAAGTTTACAGCACGTATATTAGACGGGGTCTCGACTGACTCTTAGTTGACAACTGACTTGGAATCACGGTCGACCCGTCTTCTTATCCTAACTATCTCTGAAATAGTTTTACTTATTAACTTATTTTACTTGATAGTTGACAAAAGTACTTTGTAATGCAAAGTACAAGTTGATTTTGTTTATTGTTCAATGCTAATGTGGCTAAACTGTCACTTTAGGCTTCTTAAAGTCTTGTTTCAGTACAGGTATAAATAAAATGTAATATATGGAAATGCTTAAATATCTCTGTTATTTGTGATTATACGAAAAAATGTCAGAGCAGAAATTTGTACTGTTCAATAAAGTAAATATAATGGCAAAATAAAAAAATTTTTTGGAAATCATATTTTCGAAATTTCAAGGTCATCATTATTTTTTTTTAATTAAAGTCATATAATTTTTTCATATTCTTATTTAGAAAAAAATTACAAATCCAACGATATATAATACTTCATAGTTACGATGAATTTCAAAATTTTCAAAATTTTCAATTGAAATGGGGCACGTGATCCTTTTTTCCGATCGATCTCAAACTTTGCACAAATTTTTTTCTCACCTAAAGGAACAATTCTGGAGGGTGAGGTGCATTGTATCTCGATAAAAAATGTTCTCAGGTATAGCTTAGAAGCACCCTAGTATTCATTGACGAACATTGCACATTTATGGAGTTTACAGTCACTTGGAAGAAAACACGTTTATCAATTGTTGGGTTTTGATTTTCGTCGAATCGCCACTTCTAGTGCCATATAATGGAGGTCTAGCCATTTCTAGTATAATCAACGGTTGCGTATTTACCGAAATGTCAATCAAATTCATCGGAATGCCATAACTTCTATCCAAGTGTACGTACTCCCGACAAGGAACGTGAGGCCCGGGCAATTTCGTACCGGTACCCCCACTATCACTCTTCTCCTTCCCCTTCTATACTTCACAGAAATTTGGTGGGAGTACCCAGGAGTGGGGAGAGTTAATTGGCCAGGCCTGATGTAAATCATGATTGTGAAAACGGAGCAGCCTAAACGACGAATCGAAGGCTGTGTAAACGCACCGAAGACAAGAAAGACTGATAGAATTCTTTATGTACATCGTAATCGAACAAAAGTCACGAGATATTTTTACAAAAGGGTATTTTAGTAGAAGCGAAAGTAGAAGTGAAACAATAGATAACTAGATAACAATATACCCTTAGAGACCAGAACCCTCGGTTCCCAGGAAGCCAGCCCTTGAAACCAACCAACCGCCCCTTGGATGCTCGTCCCTATCGAACTCACTCCACCGAGTGTTCCGGATCTTTCTAAAATCCCGTTAATAGATTCGCGCTTTAATTATTATTCTAACCTTCTGTTTCCAGAACCGCCGCGTCGCATCTATTATTCTAACATATATTTTCTATTTTATTTGTTTTAACTTCTAATTTGTAACTCTCTCTCTCTCATTTTATTTAATGAATGTGTAACGATCACACTTGACGTGAGACAACTCCCCCCTGAACGCCATACGTGAGCGAGCGCAAACATGGCGCGAGACCGCGGCACGCCACTTCCCGCGGCGATCGCTAGGTGGCTATCGCGACTTCGCGAATGCCCGCAAGTAGAATGTAACCGAGACCGTATAAATACGGTCCGCCGACAACGTCAAATCGTTCGGAGCTGAGATCACAATCACGAGTGGCAATACCACGAATGCACACCGCTGCAGTAACGAACGCATCCGCTACCCATCCACCATCTGTCCAAGGCCCGACTTTCGCAAGAAACGGGGAGACCCTCCGCGAGATACGCAAGTATCCGCTGGCCTCAACTGCACACGCCGCGGGGTTTCATTGCCTGAGATGCGCAAGCTTCCGGAATCCCACCGGCCCGAGTTTCGCAAGAAACCGGGAGTCCACATCGCTCAACCGCGCAAGCTGCGAGCAACCACCTTGTGACGGTCACGTCTGACGCGAAACTATTCCCCGAAACACCGTACGCGAGCGAGAGCAAACACGACGCGAGAGACCGCGGCGACCGCGGCGACCGCTAGGTGACTACCGCGAGATCGCGACTTCTCGCAAGTAAAAATGCACCGGGGCCGTATAAATACGGCCCGCCGAACGCCGTCAAATCGTTCTGAGCCGAAGCATGAGCAGTCGTGGCTATTCCAAGCCTAACCAAGCGATAAGTACTGAACACTCCTATAAACCTCTCCGCCTGTCCGCAGCCCGAGCTTCGAAAGAAACCGGGAAACCTTTCTGCGAGCTACGAAAGTAACCGCACACCCCAACTGCGAAAGCCGCGGGGCATCCTTCCCCGAGTACGCGAAAGCTTCCGGGACTCTATCTGCTCGCGTGCCGCCGAAAGGCACCGGGAATCCACGACGCTTAGCCGCGAAAGCTGCGAGCAACTCCCGTCCTGCCCGAACCTACGACATCGCACTGCACTGGACACGCCGCGATAATGTAAAGCCGTAAGCGTCCTGCGATAATCATTGAAAAACCGGAAGCGTCCGGTGACATCGTCCTCAGCCGATAAGTTGTGAATGTCCTGCGATAAACCGGAAGTGTCCGGTGGCACCGTCATTAGCCGATAAGTCGTGCATGTCCTAGACCTAGTAACTACCACTATTCACTACCTGTCCGCGTTATATGATAAGCCCGTCGTCGTTTACGCCCGTCACTATCTCGTTCTTGTCAATTGGACGTTATCGGCCAGCGGCCACTAATAAAGTATATTTCTTTGTTTCCAACCGGACGTATTCATTCGTGGCTCGAAGAACCCTGCACAACCGACTGAGCCGGCTTTCTCCCAACCGGACCGCGTTACAACCTTCCTCGATCACTCTAATCGCCGCGCTCATGCCGCCCAATGTAGCAATTGCGTCTCTAACATAATCAGTACGTAAGCCGTAAGAATATTGTTAGCCAGTAAGGTATGTATATACGGGTATGTATATCGACATACATACCTGCTATCTACCACCAGCTGTGCAGTTCGTCACCGAGTGAACCAGTGACACACATTTCGAAGCAGCAAATGGATTTACGGCTGAATAAGTGAGTTTTTAATGCAATCAGTTTCTGCTTCTTCTCTCGTTCGGGTAAAGTTGCCGTGTGTGTGTAAGTCGGGTAAAGATAATGGGAATCCTCACCGATTTCAATGACCTTGAAATATGTTATAAAACTCGACGTTTTAAATATCTTTTTCCTTTGAAATAATTGGCGGCCGGCTTTACTTTCGGAGATATTAGCAAGCCGTGTCATGAACGCCCATATGAATTGACAAGTAAAATTCTTCATGATTGTAGGATTGGTATAGTAAGAGCCGTCGAAAAGTAGATTGACGAATACAAAGACTTTATTTTAACGATTGATTACACAAACACGTTTCCCAGTCTTGATCTGGCCACGCTCTGCTCACACTCTTTCTCTCTTTCTCTCCACACTCTCTCTCTCTAGACTCTCTCTCGCACCGATTAACGCTCGCGGTTCTGCTATTTCTCTCGCTCTGTCTTCGGCCGCGACCTACCTCGCATATATATCATCGTACCTGTACATATACAAATTAGTTCACATACGATGATCGCGGTCGTCGCACCTTCGTCGCTTATTCTCTCGCGCATTCATACTCTTTCTTTCTCGCACTCGCTCGCATTAAACTGTCGCGTGTTTACTTTTCGGCGATCCGCGGATGTCCTACTCGGCAAAAACGCCTGCCGTTTTTGCTTTTTCGGGCGTTTCAACCGTCGATCCGTTCTAATGATTTTCGCATCCTAAATTCGGCCATCTTGCACTAATATCCGACCCCGGATATTGCCTCAACGTTTTCCTCGCTGACATCTTCGTCGGTCGGCCGAGCCCATGGCTTCCCTCTCAACGACGTAGCGGTTCTTGCGCAGCTTCCTCGCGACCCTGTATGGCCTAAGGAATTTGTTGGCCAACTTTAGTCCTGGCCCTTGTTGAGTACGCTTAATTGCTACTAGGTCGCCCTCGCGGTACTCCCTCGCGACTACCCTTTTCTTATTATAGCCCTTCCTATTTTCTTTTTGTATCGTTTTGATCGCTTCCCTAGCCTGGTCTCGTATCTCGTCTCACTCGGTTTCAAATTGCGTAACCCACTCTCTTTCTAACACCTCGCGGATTTCGGACAACGAACTGTCTTGTAGTCTCGCGTCGGTTCCGAAAAGTACTCGGAACGGCGTCGTACCTATGCCTCGGTGCATAGTCGTATTCAAGCATTGTTGCGCCGCTTCTAAATGCTTGTGCCACTCTTCGCGTTTCGGATGTGCCAGTTTCGTCAACAAAGGCACGAGTGTACGATTCACGCGTTCTACTTGACCGTTCCCTCTAGGGACGCCTGTCGCGATTAGCTGGTGCTGGATCTTTTCTTCTTCGCAGTATCTCGCAAATTCTCCCGACGTGAACGCTGCTCCGCGATCCGAAACAATTTTCCGAAAATGACCGATTGCTTTCGCAGCCTTGCTATAACTAATTCTAACTTCCGCGGCCCCCGTGCTATTGGTAACATACAGCCACGTGAACTTTGAGAACGTGTCGACTACCACAAAAATGTGCTTATAACTCTTTTTAGTAGAAGGTAACGGTCCGAGGTGATCTATATGGAAAGTCTCTAGTGGGATTTCGCCTTTGTCTAATGGATTTAGCAGACCCTCCATCTTGCCTTGCTTTCTATTAGCGAGTATGCACGCTACGCAATTCCGTACGACTTTCTCGATTTTGACTCTGGCGTTCGGTAGCCAATAGTCGTTGCGGAGTAACGCTTCCGTTTTCGCCACGGAAAAGTGGCCTCTTTCGTGCGCCTGTCGGATGATCTGGGTTCGCATTGCGCTCGGAACTATCAACAGTAAATTATCGTCCACATCTTGAAACAATAACTCCCCTTGCACCGTGTAACCTTCGACGTTACCTTGCATCGCCAGATCTAATATTTTTTTTACATCTCTGTCCTCGCGCTGCGCTCTTCTGAATTGTGCCGTTATTGTGCCGTCGCGCGTTCCTATTAACATGCAGTTGGGCAGTGGACTGCGACTAAGAGCGTCGACGTGCATCATATTTTTTCCCGGCCTGTGCTCTATCTCGTACTGGAACTCCTCTAGTAATAAGGCCCACTTCGCGAGGCGAATGCACAAGTCCCTCTTCCGCATTGTTAATGCAAACGCGCGGCAGTCCGTGATTATTTTGAACGGCGTGCCTAACAAATACACCCGGAATTTGCGCAACGATTTTATAATGGCTAACACCTCTAACTTATAGCTCGTGTACCTCGACTCCGCCGGTGTGGTTTTTCCGCTCGCGTAATAAACAGGGTGCATTTTATTGTCGTCCGTGCTTTTCTGAAGCAGTATCGCGCCGTGCATCGACGCGTCAATATGCAATTGCGTTTCGGCATCCTGTCTATACAACCGCAATACAGGTTCATCGCTCAATACTTTTTTTAACGTGATAAACACGGCCCTTTGTTCCTCGCCGAATTTGAATGGTGTCCCCGCTTTTAACAAATTACTCAACGGGCGCGCTATGCTAGCGTACTGCGGTACGAACTTCCGGAAATATCCACTTAGCCCTAAAAAGCTTTGAATTTGTTTCACGCTGTTCGGTTCGTTCCGCACGGCCTCTACCTTACGCGGCGACGGTCGGACCTGTCCGTTTCGCACGACGTGCCTCAAGTACTCCACCTCCTCTTGGAGGACACAACATTTCTTCCAATTTACATCCAGCCCTGCTTCGCTCGCAATCGCCAATACCGCTTTCAGTCCGCTTATCCCCGACTCGCGATTCTCGGACGGTATTATGAGATCGTCCATATATGTTATTACGATGTTTCTCCGTATGAGGTCTTTGAAAACGGCGTTTATATACCTCTGAAATACCGACGGCGAATTGCAAAGGCCAAACGGGACTCGAAGAAACTCGTAATGTCCGTCTGGGACGACAAAAGCAGTATACTTCCGGCTTTGTTCCTCTAGCGCGACGTGGAAGAACCCGTTTCTTAGATCTAGCGTACTGAAAAATCTCGCGCTATGCAACAAATCTAGCTGGTCCTCTATCAATGGCAGTGGGTACCGATCGCGAACTATCTTCTCGTTTAAACGCCTGTAGTCGACGCATAAACGTATTGTTCCGTCCTTTTTTTACGATGACGATGGGACTTGCGTATTCTGACAAAGACGCTTGGATAATCCTTTCCCGCAACCACTCCTCAATCTGCCCATTTACTCTGTCGCATTCCGCAGGCGCTAGCCGCCTCGCTCTTTGAAAAACCGGCTGGTCATCTTTCAGAACTATCGACATCTTCAGCCCTACCTCTCGCGTCTTAAACGGCGTATATTCGCGGACTAGTTTTTCTACCGCGCTTTTCTGCTCTCCGCGTGATATATGCGCGACTTCTACATCCCTGTCCGGTACCTCGTCATTTATACTCATGCGAAATACCTCTGGAAGGTCTCCGCTTCCCGTGATTTCGTCGTGCGAAGGGCTAATGTGCACCGTTCCGGCTCGCATCCTGACATCCACTGTGTCCAAAAAATCTGCACCGATCAGAAATCCGTACTCGATAATATCGTCGGGGATTACGTGGACAACGATCGAATACGTGTTCTCGTCTACCCGTAGCCTCGCTTTGAATTCGCCCAACTTCGCGTTTTCGCCTTGGCCGACCCCAACCTAATTTCGCCCCCGACCCCAATTAATGAAACCTAACTTCGCTCAACGAGGGAGAGCCGATTCTCGCGTATTGCTCGTTCCGCATTAGGCAGAGGTCACTCCCGGTATCGATAAGCGCCGTTAATTCGCGACCGTTAACCTCTACTCGTTTCTTAAAGGGCCTAGCCGATTAAGATGGTCAAAACTGCCCTTAGAGCTTTTTCAATGGCTATTGAACCATACGAAAGCTGACCAAAAAAAACCCCTCTGAGTAAAATTTCAGCCCCCTAGCTTGCCTGTGAGGGTAGTTACAGGGTAAAATAGATTTTGCGCTTTTCGGCGTATTTTCCGGTCTCAAACGCGTTCTAAAATTCTGAAAAAAATGTGACACATTTGGGATCCTAAGCCGCATTTTTGAGAATTTTTTCAGATTTTTTTGTTGCAAACTGTGGTCGTAAAAAATGAAAAACCCCAAAAAAATCGGAAAAATATTTTTTTCTCGAAAATATGAAAACATGCCATTCTACTGTTTGGTTCCCTGATAAAGTATATACATATACATATATATAACAGGCAGTGTCGTCAATTTTTTTCAGATTTTTTGTTCGGCTGCATCATTGTCAAAAATAATAAAAACCAAATTTTTTCGACGTTTTTGCTGCGAGGAGGAAAGTTACACTTGTTGATTTTACCGTGGGCGTATATTAAGTAATTTTTAACGTTATTACACTGAAACAAGCAATTATTTGACGTAAAAAATGTGATTTGAGAGAAAGAAAAAATTGTATTCTGTGCGATATATACTTGAATGTTCGCAACGCTTACAACATCGCCGGTTGGCACGGCGGTTAAGGCGTCGGACTACGGAGCGGCTACACTGGTGTTCGAGTCCTGTCGATAGCAAAGTTTTTTTTTCCATACATTAAACTTTATTTTTTCACTTTCTTATTATGTGGTGCTTATTATGTAATATGTATTATTATTATTATGTAATATTATGTATTATGTGCATTGGAATGGATGCAGGGTCATCCGTCCAGGTGGAAGACCTACGTGGCCAACAGGGTGGCCGACATCCAGAGAAGGGTTCCCGCACACTGGCATCACGTCGTTGGCATTGAAAACCCTACTGAGTGTGCTTCGCGAGGAATTTTCCCTTCGCAGCTGCTTCAGTGGACCATGTGGTGGCGGGGGCCTGAGTTCCTGCAACGAGACAGCGACCTTGCCGCACCAGGACCTGTCGACCAGGAGCACTTGCCGGAACAGAAAGGACCCATCGTTGCGGTCGTCACAGCTTGGTGTCGGTGATAGCTGAAGAGACACCGAGACATGTCATCACACGCATCCACCGACACTAATTCAGTGCAGAGCATCCAGCCAAGTCCTGACAACGGCAGAAATCATCGCCGCAGAGAGAGGCTGGATACGACTGGTCCAGAGGATGGCCTATAGGAAGGAAATCAAGATGTTGTCGCTCCATCAAAGCACCCCATTCCGAAGCAGCCTCGCAGGGTTCACTCCACAGAGGTAGACTATGCCGCGCCGGTCCAATCTGGCTGCGAACAACATCAGGTCGAGGTCACAAGGCGGTGCATCTGGAAGCCGTGTCAGACTATACCTCCGAGGCCTTCTTAGCTGCATTCAGCAGATTCACATCACGGCGCGGTATTTGTGCACATCTGCACAGCGACTGTGGTACTTTATTATACCGTATATAACAGTTGGAGTTTTCGGTAATATTATATGTTACCCTGAGCAAGATTTTCTTAAATAATATCGCATTATTGCCATTGTCTCTGATAGTAGGATTTTAGTGAAATCACTGTGGCGGACCGTGCAACGAGCACGCAGAGAAACACTCGAATATCGGCTCCGAGGACGGCCGTTGTTTGTTCAAACAGTCGACTGTCGGAAAGAATATTCGACAACAGTCGAAGTCACACGAGCCACATTCGAACGAGCGTGCAGTCGAACAGGACGGACGTAGGTCCTCCGCGGAATAAAAGCGATACGAGCGGATCAGTCTAGAATTATTTCACCCATTACCCCACATCACATTACATACGTCGAGCGAATTTTGTGGAATGTGCATGCACGCGTGCGTTTTCAAATAAACATCTGTAGTGAAATAGATATATCTGGACGATCATGTAGTTTCTGTACGATACCTTTAGATTCCGGGAATTCAACACAATATTCATAACACAGTGTAGGTCATTCGGCATATGGAACAATAGTATATGGACGTTTAGGTTCTGTTTCACAGAATTCGACTGCGGATGATAAATACCTAGTGTTGTGCTAAATCCTTTAATTCTATTGTAAGAATCATTCGACACGAGCGATATAAATATCTTGAATGTCTGTATATTGACAAGTGATACAATATACCCTACTTTTACCTCCGAACTGATTATCAATTTATTTATCAGATAATCCTAACCTCTTCGCATTCCAGTGCCTGGAGGCACGAACACATTCGATTCAATTATTATTATTATTATATTATAATTAGTATCAATAATTATAATATAATATCGTATAATATAAAATAAATAAAATCAAGTAAAAAATACGGTTACAATTATCTGAAAGTTGACTGAAAGTGAACTTAATCTCTATATTAAAATTATTCTTTTCAGCTTAGAAGTGTCATATCAATACTTATCAACGCATACTGTTTACCTTTCATAGAAGCTGCAATATTGTTGGGATCATATCGATCGATTCACGTATTTTGGAAATCGTTTTCTTTTTTGCTAAATCTGGATTACCTAATTTCACGTAACATTACACCAATTATGCAAATGTAATTTGTAATGTAATTCCTTGGGATAATTTAACTTCATTGCTAATTCAATGTCTTTTACGCAGTCCTTGTTGTTGTTAACAGGTATGCGTTATACATGAAAATACACTAATACAATGGGAAGCATTAAATACATATCTGTAGAATAAAATATATTTACCGCATTTACCGCATATATTTTACTTGTTTACTTACGTTGTACCTATTTCAAAGAAATAAAGAAGCAGATCTATTTGCAATAGCCACTGAACATTCAGGACTACGTTCTGGAGCATACATAGCACATTCTGTACTGTTTGAGACTGGCGCGTCCAAACGTCATATTGCCTCGAGCACGCCATATTGCCTCGAGCACGCGGCGCGATCCCCGCGCAATCCCTACGCGATCCCGTCAAACAAGCGAGCGACAGCGTGTGCCTTCGACGCTCACGCGGGCCCGAAATCACTCAAGTGATTGGCCAAATTCCGTCTCGATCTTTCTGGAAGGTTCTCGAACGCCAAACCGGAATCATCGGAGCGTGACGAATTTCCAGGAAGATCGAGACAATAAAAGCAAAGGACAACCGTCGACTCTGGTCTATCTAAAAGATTCTCTCAGCTGTTCGACGTCAAATTAATCAAAGCAATTTTCTGTTACCTTTTTATTTCTGTTTGTTATTTGACAAGTTCACTTCATTTAGTAATAAATAAAGTTGTGTTATTGTAAATCTGGAAATCCTCACATTCATTCTATCTCACTTGTTCACGTTTAAATCCATTCGTTGCAACCGTCCATTCTTTCATTCCATCTCTCACACCATTCATTCTGCAATTCTATCTCGCTTCCTTCAAACAATCCTTGCACTTCAAACCTTTCCTGGTCGAGCAAGACCGCATCCTAACACATGTACAAAACTGTATACTCTCCGAGTAGTTTTTGGATTGAAATTGTTTATTTCTTGTGTTTTTCAATACTTGAGCTTTTATTATAGACTCCGATTCGTTTGTATAGGGATGGGCTTTCATCAAGTACGACACCAATTTCCTACAAGAAAAATGATTTAATATTATATATTTGTAACGACGAAGTAACAAACATCTGTAGATTATTTGTTTACACAATATAATATATACTGCTTCTCTACCTTGTGTATCCATTATTCCATAAATGAGACTCATTAATTAACTCATCTTCCCGCTTTATTTTTATCTTTCAAAGTGAGTACATTTGATAATTTCGCGAGAATTTCCGATACAACGTCCTCGTGCATTTTCAGGGTGCGATAAACAAATCACCTCTTGACCTCTGTAATGTTGACGTTTTATTAGAATAAAAACCCTTTGTTGATTTAATCGTGAATTAAATCGTCGACTATATTATAATCAACAAACTGAATTAAAAGTAATTTATACATACCAAAGCAAAATGTAGAATCTTGACGGAGCGACGCGCGACGGCGCACAGTGGGAACATTCAACCAAACGATTCAAAATCAAAGAACTTTCGATAGAAATGAGATAGAGCGATGAAATTTTTTTTAAATTAAAGCTGAAACTTCAAGATAAAGCAGGATATGGGAATAATAGGAAGATTATGGTATGAACGTTTTTTAACGTCGAGAAAATTCGTTAAACTTGTAGAATTTCAAGAAAATGTGGTTTCTCCGTTACAAATTTTTTTTTAATATGCTATATATCATTTCCCGTAGATTTTTTCACTTTATTATTATTATTTTTATTGTGTTTTATATATTAGAATACGATGTATATACCTTCAAATTAGTGTGTCATAAAATCATTTCAACGAAAAAATGATTTCATTAATTTCTTGTCACAAAAATCGATTTGTTGAGAAAACCAAAAATCGTAGACAAATTTTGAGACCAGATTTGAAATCAGCGTGAAAAAATCTACGGGAAATGATATATAGCATGTTAAAAAAAAAATTTTTCCGCGCGTAGTAACGGAGAAACCACATTTTCTTGAAATTCTACAAGTCTAACGAATTTTTTCGTTCGTACTATAATCTCCCTATTTTTCCCATATTCTGCGAAGTTTCAGCTTTAATTTAAAAAAAATTTCATCGCTCTCTCATTTCTATCGAAAGTTCTTTGATTTTGAATCGAGTTTGATCGAATGTTCCCACTGTGCGGCGTTCGGTGCTCTTGAGAATAATTTCATTTTCGGTTATTTTACATGTAACTTCTTGGACGCTGCCTGTATACTCAAGACACTTCTAATGTTTTCGGTCATATTTTGTATTGATCGTGGTGATGCAGTGATATTTCCCTCTTTGACGTATCGTCGCCTCACGGATTTTCAATTTAAAAAACTGAAACGAATTGCAGAGTAGAGTAGTGGCGCGCAATAATATTCGGCCGCGCTAAAAAAGACGATAACTTTTGTAATATTGTACTGTACGATTTCATCTTTTTTTGGGAAACTAGAGCAATTAGTTTACTACAGGATGTGAATAAAAATTTTTTCGCAAATTGCAATTGATCGGAATTGTAGAAAAAATACTAAAAGTTGCATTTTCACTGTTTTTATGTGGTCCTACATTGAAAATTTAAAAAATACGTCTTACAGATCTGTGTCAATTAAACATATATTTTGAAAATTTCGTCAAAATCGGTCGACGACGTTGCAATGAGCTACAAATGTTTAAATATGGTAAAAATTGCAGATTTTCACGATTTACGGCCTCTAACTGCAATAAATCCGAGGATATTCTTACATCTTTCAATGCCTGACGTTTCTTCCTGCATCAATCGATTTCGATGAAACTTTCACAGTCCATATAATTGACACAGATCGACAAAACGTATTTTTTAAATTGTCAACACAGGTCCACATGAAAAAAGTTGAAAATGCAACTTTTAGTATTTTTTCGACAATTCCGATCAATTGCAAATTGCGAAAAACATTTCTTTTCGCATCCTGTAGTAAACTGATTGCTCTAGCAGTTCAAAAATGTTCAAATTGTATAGTTCATCAAATTTTTCTTTCACTAAATACCTTAGCTTTCTCTTACTATCGATATCATATACTATAAAAGAATTAAAGAATTAAAGAGATAATAATACAGAAGTATGTGGCGTCAAATTGGCCACTTTAAAAGATGAATTTTCGTTAGGTGCATGCTACAGAAAATCTGGACAAAACTTGAATTCAGCGGATTGGGAAGACTTTATGGATCAATTACTATAATTAGGATCCTGTACTCGCATTGCAAACAATGGTAAAAAACTAGCGAACATATTGGAAGGCTATCAATTAGATATAGTAAATCTGAACAAAGCATAACATTCTCCAAATTACATTATACAATACTTTTACAAATTATTATAATCAACGAAAAATGAGCTATCAATTAAAAATAATTTATACATATCAAAGGAAAAAGTAGTCTCTTCACAGCACTATATATGTTTACTGCAAGAACGACGCAGCGAATTTATCGGTTACTCTTTGAGAGCGAACTAGCGGAAAATTCGACTGTACAACGTTGCAGCGAGTGTCGCTCTGCCAAGGAAGACTTTATTCCTGAATTCAACGCCGTAAAATTTGTTCGCGTGATGCAACAATTCAGATCTGCAAGAATATTACAAGTTTAAAGTGCGAATAAAAACAATACGCTGCAATCGTATAAGTAGGAATAAAAGTTACCTAAATGTAGTCCTGATAAACTGGCCGTCGGAGCTAAGTTCGTGAATCAAATGCGCTACGGCTTTTCTGTGTTGTGCACCTAGAGCTTGATCAGTTTCATCGAACGAATAAAACGGTGCCGGATCGCATTATTGGATCGGGAATATTAATGCCAGCGCTACCAATGATTTTTGTCCACCAATGATTATTGTCCAGGAAGGAAAGGGAAGGAGAGAGAGAGAGAGAGAGAGAGGGATAGCGCGTTTCACAGCCGCTTCGTTTGCATCTCCTCTATACTTTTAAGTTGTAACTATAACTCCTGTATATTTGCTCGTAGCCTCTGAGTCACCTGTTGCATATTATCGAGATTTTTTTGTCTTTTATGACATATATCTGCAACTACTAGATATTTTTGTAAAATTTTATCCAACAATGTTTCCATTTTATTTCTCGGTTCCCGAGAAACTGTTCCGCTCGTTTTTCAAAACGGCGTAGCCGCTCTTTGTCTTCAGTCTCTTTCTTTAAGTTCATGTGTTAATCTCAATTTGATTAAAAGCGGCCGTTTCGCTGTTGTTCTTCGCACAACTGCTTTGGAATCGATTTGGAAAAAGGAGGCGTGAGTAACATGCTGTCTATCTCGGACTCATTCAATATGTCCTCGCGCAGGAGCTCCGGGTTGTAAGCTACTTCCACCGACGAGTCCGTCGGTACTTTCAATCTCGAAATCTCTAGTGCAGGTTCGACCATAATTGTCGGCCGTGCCACCTCCGATTGTTCTTCGATGCAGTCAACGGTCTTCTTCTGCCTCGGCTCCATCAAGTTGGGTATTTGTCCACCCCCTAACGCCCATCTTCGGCGTGCAAGCTGTTCCTGCATGGCGGTGCCCCCGTCGATAGCATTATCTTTTACTGAAATTAACTTTCTTCTTTCTTCTTCTCTATTGGGATGAGTTGGATTTTTATTCATGTCAAGCATCCTTAACCGACTGCGATAGTCTCTTAGCGGTGTACTGAGTAGTTCTTCATTACGTGTTGGTTTGTTTTTAATGCTCTTATTAATGCTTTTGCGCGAAATCCAATGTAAGTTTTGTACCCGTCTTATCAACTTTGGCCAGACTCACGGTGAAAATCAAGACGGTCATGGTGTTTTCGCCGAATGACTTAGATAAAAGTCTAGTCAATATAGAGCTCCGGGCGACTGTGTTTTTGGACTTATTTTTATTTTTTTGGCACTCGACTACATCCTGGATCAGTCGTCCTAACGCGACTAAACCTTTATTAATTGCATTTCCTTCGCTCAGCGTAAAGCCGGTTGCTCCAGTCCAGTATTGAACTTTCATGCCCACCGAGATCTACTAAGGTTACTTTCGACACGAGAGTGGCCCGCTCCTTCTGTGTCGATCGCCTGGAAAAAAATATATACATAAATATTGAAATAGAGATCGAAGGGAAAGGAAACATATTTTATATTAGCATAAATTAGTTATTATTATATGTAGATATTAAGATGAAGGGCATTCTATGGGATATGGCTGAATGAATGGATGGAGGGAGGGAGGGATGGGTGAAATAAGGCAAACATTGTAAAGCAAATCCAATTTCCTGGCCGCGAGACCGAAATGAATAAGTAAACACTACTACTACCATAAAAATTGTACGTGACGCAGTAACATTTGTGTTTACTTACAATTATAAATAAAGCGTGACTTCTACTACTGCATTCGTTCATATTTGTTTTTCCTTTCGTTCTGTTCCTGTTTCCCTCGAGTAGGGTTTTTATCATAATATCCGGAGATTTCACCAACCGCTTTTCGTTTTGAATAACGATTTCACCACTCTTGTCTACTTGCAAGACTAGGTTTGTAC
Organism: Lasioglossum marginatum; assembly: GCA_028455795.1. NCBI lineage: Eukaryota > Metazoa > Arthropoda > Insecta > Hymenoptera > Halictidae > Lasioglossum > Lasioglossum marginatum. Next base: position 25,805 of record CM052273.1, read on the forward strand.
GATGCATCTTATCCGTAATTAACAGATCGTAGAGTTTTTCCTGATAAATCTCCATGCATGATACGCTAGAAGATAATGATTCTTTATGATTCTTTTTTATGGCAATTAGAACGACCAACTTGAATTTATTAGATTAAGATCTGATTTTTTACAATTAATTTGTCGTCTTCTTATTAATTAATAATTAAGAATCTAATTAGATTCCATACAAACCTGAATAAGAATTCTCGTCCTTGTGCAGATTTGCTAGCGATAGTGTCGAAAATATGGTTAACGGTCAGCTGTACGATTCCTGGTTCTTTTGATGTGCCCAACATGGTAAATGTTTTCCCCGAATTTGTTTGGCCATATGCAATTATGCTTCCACCGATTCCACTTAGAGCGGCATCGACAATTGGCCTTGCTGCATTATCAAATACAGCGGAAGTCGTTGCATCCGCGTCAAAAATACGATCTGTAAACAAGCGAACAAGCGAACAAAAAATTAGGACATGTAACAGAATATATCCAGTAAGCTAAACATGCTCGATTTTGGACAGCAGGCTATGCCAGCAAAACAACATACTTCTGCGTCCGAATAATTATGTATCGCTTTATGCTGGCATGGTGTGGCGGCGCAAGCTGAGGGCAGAACAGGGAAGGCAGAACAAAGGCAGCTCGTGCCTCCTTTTAAGAGGGCAGCATGGCCGCAGTAATATGGCGAATGAGGTTATATGATTTATTATTTCGTTTTCCCTCCTTGCGCTAGTGCACAAATTATTAATTCAAAAATCAATATGAATTTAAATAAATATTAATATTGTCGGTAGAAATCCAGATAGCACCATACGTCCATAGGACGTACGTTTTACGTCCAATTTATGTCCGAACATCCTACGTCCATTCAAAACATTCGAAAGATGTCCTTAGGTCTTAAATGTTAGACGTTCCAGGAACGTCCGTTTCTTAGGTTTTACGAATGTCTTTAGGACTTAAATTTCGTATGTCTCAGGAATGAGACTATTTCTTAGGTATTACCGAATATTGTTAGAACTTAAATTTCGGATAATGTAAAAAGGTCCGTTAACTATTGTTTTTTTAAATAAAACTTTAATATTGTCTTATTCTTTATTTATATTACTCATAACAATACGGTGGCTATATATAATTATATCGAAAAAATAAGAAGTATGCAGCGTTTATCCTGACCACCTGGAATATCTCAAAAACTGAATTCCAGAGAATAAAATATTTCAAATAAAAAGTTCAAGTCAAGGAGGGGCTGATGCAGTAGTCATATCCGTTTAAAATTTTCATCATGTTTTCAAGGTCATTCCACTTTATTTTTTCAAATGGAATGCCCTATTTTTTATACCACAGATCGATAGAGTATCAAATTCTGAGCATAAAAGTGTTGGCCTTCATATGTCCTAAACCTAATAGTTAACGAGATATTATCGAAAGAAGAAAGAAAATTGTTTCGATGATATCTCGTTAACTATTAGATTTAGGACATATATGGAGGTTGTTCACGATTGGAACAAGAATGAATTTTATAGATAATTGCGCGATGCACGAGTTCGCGTTCACTCGCACGAGTTCGCATTCACTTGAAAAGGATTCGAAATAAACGTTACTTTAAGAACACGTGGTTTACTACGTTCCTTTATTATAAACCTGTTCACTTTATTATTGTCTCCTTTGAGAGTCGTTACTTTAATTAAAGCTTTTATATTAGATCAGAAGTGAGAATAGACTGAGATTTGTTCGATTCGCGAGCGATTACAAAAGAAGCGATTGCTAAAGACGTACTTTGCAGAGAGAGAGAGAGAAACGAGCATGCGGTTGATCTATTTATTAGCCGACAGGACTGGAAAACGACTTCCTTTTTGGACGACTAGATCCTTATAGAAGGATCTGGATACTCTATCAACCAATAATTCGGTTGATCGACCGGATGCTCTTTCCTCGAGCGTCGCGATTGGTTGTCGAACGTAACGCGAAGCATCGCTCGCTAATGATATGCGCGCGTCGCTAATGATATGCGCGCGTCGGCTAGTGTCTTACGTCACTAGACCGCCGCGTGGGTAAGAGGCGCCCGTGTGCAAGAAGAAATGTGACGCCCCCTTTCCCAGCATGACCTTTTATTTTTTTTTTGGCGTCACAGAATTCGCGATAGGAAAAAGCGTAACGGTCAGGTATATACTCTCCCCATTCCTATGTTACTAGCGAGAATCATAGCCACCTGACGTGATCTCGTGATGAATTATTATTGTGATCATTTTTACTTGCGAGAATCGTAGCCATCTAGCGGCTGTGTAAACTATTACCAAGCGCGTTTCCCCTGTTTCCAAAGTTAAAGAATGATTTACATTATTACTATTTTCACTACAGAACTGTTATAACTATAAATTAAAATTTAGTATTAAATAACTGTATACACTTCTCACAACTGAGAAGATTAAATACGAAACTATCAAGACATTATAGAAGAATTTGAAAGCACTATAATACTATTTTAGTGTTTTGTATTTAGTATTTTTGATTTAATAAAATTACTATAAAAGGGCACACACTTTGTATTTCATTTTCGTTTCATACAGTTGACGTAGAAAATTGCTATTTTGAATAAAGGTTCGCAGTCTACTCATAACACAAATGCCAAAGAAGGAGAGCGTATGAGAAATGCTATGAACTTAATGAGCAATATTTCTTTTCGTTGACGTTTGGATGCGACGCAAATGTTCTGCCATTATCGAATCAAATTTAGCAATAGTTTCAACCAATTTTAAAAAGTTACCGTTATTCTCAAAAAGTTTTTTAGAAGAACCTCTGAAAGCTAAACACTTGATAAAAATTGTACTATATAGATTAATCGTTCGAAAACACATATAGTCGTTGTTGAGTTGCATCAATTGTGCATTTCTGACTTAACGACATTTTCAATTCACTATATTTTGATCCATTTTTTACATGAGCGGAACTTAATTCATGTCTTTTTAATATATGGCTCAAGTGTTTCCAATCGTTACAACCGTTTTCATTCGTAAGTTGCAAATTACATTCACCAAATAACTTACAATAGTAACCAAAAACTGAATTAAATGTTTCAGAATAAACTAAATAGTTTCTACATATTTTTTCACCGTTTGTTTACCACCAATTATCTTTAGGAAAGTTTTTTTTAACTTGATAAGGATTATTTTCAACTAAACAGTCCTTAATTTTGATGTTCATAACTTTGGGTCAGGTGCCTGGATCATTAAAATTAAAATTTGATTTGTCGTTCTCAAAATTAGAAATTACTTTATTCAACTTGGGATGATGTTTCGAAGAGGTCAATCTTGGTTGATGTTTCGACATGGTCAACTTTATCATATTCTTGCAATGTCTGTTCTTCACATTCTCTGTATTCTGTTGGAGTAGAGATACTGGCGCTCGAAGTGCTAACTTCTTCCAAACAGTCCTTTTGCTTCTTTGCTGTAGGTGTTAGGAATTTATTTAATGACCCGATCAATTTAGATGTATTTTTTTGGTTTTTGTTCCGACATCTAGAGATTAGCAGATTTACATTACAATAATATATAATTTTTAACATACATTTTCATACTTACATTGTTTATTCACTTTGTAATTCACTCACCGGAAATTCACTTTGTAGCATGCGAAGCGTCTGAATACCGTAAATGCGTATACTGAACTTCGCGGGCTTTCATGCGGTTACGGAAGTAACAACGACTCATTAAATAAATATCGATTTTTGTAACTTAAGAAGAGAGGTACAAGGTTCGAGGTAAAGATCTCTTCCAAAGCTGGTCTTCAACTGACGAGTTCGTTAATTCATCGATACATTTGAAATCGAAAAAGTTGAACGTGAGTCATGTCGGGGAACATTCGAGGAGGAAACGGAAAACAAAACGCGGAGCGACAAGCCGAATCGCGATTAACAAAATCAAAAGTCAAAATAAAAATCAACTGAGTTGTTGAAACTGAATTGTTTCGATCGGCTTTTCGCGCGCTCCCCTCGTATCGCTGCTCCGCGTGGCCGCCTACAAACTACTTTCGAGAAGCTTCTAGAATCTAGAATCTAGAATAAATATATAAATTATAGAAAACACATATAAAGTATAGAAATTATCGTGGCGACATGGCGCCCCTTCGTTGCATTGCAACATTTGTTACTTCTGCTATTAGGCTTTGTGCCCGCTGGCAGCGACGTGCGCCCTTGCTTTGGCGCCCCTTGGACGATGCGCCCGTGTGCGGTGCACAACCTGCACAACCGCACGCGGCGGCCCTGACTAGACGCACGCATCTTGAACAGAGGTCAATACATTTTTACTCAGAATTCGATAGTATATCGATTCATGATACAGAAAATAGGTGTTTCCATTTTTAAAAAAATCAAGGCGATCTCGAAATATCCTTCATACCTCCACCCACGCAGGGTGTCACATGTCAAACGTTTGTGTCACGACATGTCCCCCATTGTACCGTGCAAATTTTGTTCATAACATTTTTCCATATTAACAAAAATTTTAAATCTGATTTCGGCGCACTGGATCGATCAATTGAAAATATTGATACACTATTTGCAAATTATCACAATAATTTTTTCCGACGTTTCGATCTTACTTTAGATCATTTTCAAGGAAATTGAGAATTGCGCCTGTAAATTGATAACTGTTATTAGCCAATTATTCCAATTCGTTAATATCTCTGCGCTGCTCTCGTTGCAAATACATGAAACATTAGTTTTAAACAAAAGTTTTATGCTATGCAACATTTTGTATGTACTATTTATATATATTTGTATATAGCTACTTAATTTTTCTTCTTTTATAATTATCACATTCCTATAACAAAAATAATTATTGTTTTCAGATGTATGCACGGACCATAATGAAATTTACAACACAGAAAATTGATAGATTTATATATATATATATATATATATATACAAATAATACAAAAATATTTTTAAGCACCTGACACCTAACAAGTCTAAATTTTCAGAAAACCAAGAGACGTTGTCTCAACTGGACAATGACAGCACCACAGTACAAAAATATTTAAAAATGATAATAGGACAGCAGTACCTATTGCGCAGTATATATAATGACGGATGTTTTAAGTAGAATAGAAGGATTAGAAAAGAGTTTAAAACAGCATCCTGCACCAGAACGAGAAAGTCCATCAATTTTCAAACAAAATATATTATTTCCAATTAATTGTGAACAAGAATTGCAGAAGTTCGAAACGTATCTGCAAGATGAGAATAATTTTAGAGACGCGGTAAAAAAACATGACGTTAACGATACGAATAGAATTCCAATTCAGTTGTGACAAAATGATTAATTTGTAGGTCCACGAATTAGCAACACTAGGAGGCACAAATGATTACAATTTTGTAAAACGGGTCATGGCCTGTTTAATGACTAATGAATTTGGTATGGAAAATACAGTTGGCTAGGAAGAAAAAGCAAAAAAAATGTTTCATACTTAAAAATTAGCCAAAATAATATTAGGTAATTGTCACGTGTATTTTATTATTATTGTATTTATTTGTATACGATTGAATATTATTTAACTAAAATTCCATTGCTTAGATGCAACAGAAAAATCGGGAGTATCAAAAAATAAAAAAGAAACGGAAATTTCCATTCAGTCATGGCTCAGGAGGTCCATGGAACGCAGTAAAGTTACAGCGAGTCAAAGACCTGTAGTTTAATTATACCTGTGTAACAGACCTAGCCGAGGTCTGTTACGAACGGATTCCGCCAGATCCCCCCCGAGCATACGCGAGAATCCCCGAACAGCGTAAACACAATACAACCGCCCGTACCGCGCTACCCCGCACCTAGAACCGCGTTATAAACAGAAATCAAAAACGGTAATTTTCGAAATATAATACAAAAAGTTATACGTCACCACCAAAACACTCTTCCGCACCACCAACCCTTGTCATCAAGATACTCCTATAAAAGCCGCCGAGAACACAGTAGAATCACCTTAGTCTGCCTGGAGATATCCAGACGAACACCAGTCTACCGGAATCCAGCTCTGTGAGTATCATTCCGCTAATCCGTCTCTAAGGCGTTCCTGCCGTCGGCCACGAGTTCGTTTGCCGTGCGAACCTCTCGTTGTCGGCATCCTGGTTCCCTTCGGTGAGAACCGTGTTCCACCGAGGCAACGCTCCAGCGAGTCCCTGGCAAATTTCGTAAAGACGAGTCGTCTGCAAAACCCGGCTGAGCTAGAAGTGGTGAGTCACCCTTCGAACTCTCCGAACAACCGCCTAGAGAAACGTTTACGTGTCCGACTGAGTCACCGACACCTCCGTAACGAGTCGTCGACGGAATCGGCAGAAGGAGACCCGGAGACTGCCTCCAATTCTCCGAAGAAACCACTCGGGGGAGAATTGACGTACGGCGAGTCACCTGCATCAAGTGCTCCATTGCACCCGGCCTAGGTAGGGCGATCACGGCAAAAACCACGATCAAACTCCCTCCGTTCCCGAACACCCCCGCACTACGATCCTGCACCACCAAGGACACGCGTCGTCCACCAGGGCCCCGCACGCCGCGTCGGCAAATACCGTGTCCGCGAAGCACATCCCCGCGAGCACCGTATCCTCGAGCTCCGCCGGCAAACACCGTACCCGCGTTCGCGTCGATCTATAGTCAACCGCTTGCAAAGGCAGCGAGCATAATCCGGACCACGAATATGCGAGTCGTCATTATTCACCTTCACACCGAATTCCATTCCTGCACCGAATAAACTCCTCGTCGTTTGCGAACCCTGGTCCGACGAGCAAATTCAGCACCGAGAAGTACCGCCGATAGAGAATCAGCACACCGACGAACCGGACCCGTTACACCTGTATTATTGTATTATTGTATTATTGTATTTTTAATTGAAAAATATGTTGAAAGCTTATTTTACGTTCTTTATCAATTTGATTACGCCCAAAGTAGCTACACCGAGTTTTGCTTATAGAGACGTAGCAGCCCTGCTTTACAATACGTACAATATAAATAAATAACCTCATATGTAATAAATAAAAATAAATAAAATCTTGTAGCGTTTTAAAAAAAATAATAATAAACAGTATAATTGCACTTTTGTTGAATATGTTTTTAACATTGCAAAGAAATCGTTCTTTTAAAATATGTGTACAATTTGTCAGATTGTTTAATACATTTACCAAAAGTAAATAAAGTTATAAAGTAAATGAAGTTTTAAGAGTAAAAGTTAAAACTTGTTTAAACATTCACAAAAAGTCCAGAGAACGTTATTTTCGACATCCGAAAAACGTTGTGAGGATGTCCACACAGTACGTCTTCGGGATGTCCTACTTTGTAACTGGGATGTTCCTACGACATTCAGAGGACATAACGAGGACTTAAAAGGGATGTATGGACATTGCCGGGACGTCCTCCGAATGTACGGAATATCCAAAACGGACGTTCTTTGGACGTACATAGGATATCTGTGTACTATCTGGGACGGCGCGGCGGCTATACAATAGGAAGACTGTATATTTGTACAATAGAAATTTACTTTAACGACATCTGCCACATTAGTACGACTTGGCCTGTATAACGGCATTCGCCACATTACTGTAAAAGTATATATTATGCTTTCACAAATTATTATAATCAACAAAATGAATTAAAAATAATTTATACATACCAAATCGAAAAGTATAATCTCGAGATTGGGGTTCGGTGCTCTGGAGAATAATTTAATTTTCGATTATTTCACATTCTAGTGGCTCCTTGTTGGGCTCTGCCCGTAATCTCGAGACACTTTTAATGTTTTCGGTCATATCTTGATCGATTACTCGCGGATTTTCAATTTAAAAATCTGAAACGAATTGCAGAGTATGTATTTGGGTGCTTGACACATGTCAGATCTTTCTCGGAATCGCTAAACATCATTAACTAGGGAAAATAGGTCAAAAACTGATTTTTCGATTTTACCCCATAACGAACTTTCCCGATCGAGATATAGGGTTGAAATTTTGCAGTACGTTGATACCCTTTCGAATGACCCATCGGCCATATAATTCGGTTCAGAAACGAATTCATCTATTAGTAATTTTTACCTTATATTTACATAAATTAAATAGACTTTTGTTTTATAGAAGTTTTTTTAGCTAACAATAAGTATAGTAACTATGGGGAAATCCAAGCGCGGACGCTTTATTGCAACCTACATATGTATGTTGAATTGAGTTACCGATAATATACACTACAGTCGTGGACAAAATTAAGTAGGCAGAACATAAATTCTGAATAATCTCTATTTACATTTATTGCGTTATAAATTTATTTGAGATGTTTAACATGGAAAATGTTTATACACAACGAAAGAATATATTTCGTATGCAAAAGTATGAATGTAATGTTTCTTTACGTTAACATTTACACGTATTTGTTTGTATGGTTGTCCTTTGAGACCGTGGACAAAAATTGAACGTTTGTTTAGACAAGATTAGAAATATAAACCGAACATGTCTAACAAGTAAGAGACGAGAAGAATTTCCCGTGCATCTGCGAATGTTAATTGTTTCAGAGTGCAAAAATGGACTAAGTTATCGTAAAACAGTTTCCAAAAGTGCAGTGCATAAAATTTATTACAAGTATTTACAGTATGATACTGTTTGAAAATCGGTCGAAGACGAAAACGTAGCACAAATGCATACGATGATAGAAAGAAATTGTTAGTGAAATTCAAGGTAATCCATCGATAACATCACGAAATATTCTTGAAACTCTACAATTAAATTCGATGAGCATTGAAATCCGTGTATGGCGTATCAATCGAATCTAAAGTGTCCATAGTTACACGTGCTGCATCGAGCCTTGAAGTCGATGGTTGAGCGACAATTCGCAAATCCGCGTTCCTTTCTCTGTAAGAATGAGAACGCTGTTGACTAGACACGGCTTGTGGAATATCTCTTGACTGTCCTTGAATTTCCGCAATTTCACTGATATTATCATAACTATCTATAATTTCGCTAATATTACCCGTAATGTTTTTTGTCGTGCTGTGTATTCGCGACAAATTTGGCGGTTAGTTTTTGCAGGCTCTTTAGGTGGCTTGTTAGCACGTTTTCGTTCACGAAACTCTTTCCCTCGTTCTGCCGATGTTTTCGGCATAGCACTTTTATTCGGCATAGTTATTATTAATAACTTTTAATAATAACTTCAAACACTATCCTACTCGTGGATAACCTTAAACTCAACTGCTGCGACCCAAACATAGAGGTTAGTTCTTTGCTCGCCGCCAGATGGAACTTTTAAAAACTCAACTGCTGCGACCCAAACATAGAGATTAGTTCTCTGCTTACCGCGAGATGGGATAGCTGCCAGCGACATGAAAGCGCGAACGCGCTGGCCTTATCCACCGCTCGGATATATATATAGGACAGCTGCCAGCGATATTCCCCCACTTTTTTGAACTTTGACCGTTCGCTTTTTCCTGTCACGAATTCCGTGACGCGAATTAGGCTTACACCCTGCCAAAAGAAGTTTCACTTCAAAAATCCAACTGATCCCGAAACAGAAAAAGAAAGAGCAATGTTAATTTCAATAAAAGATCATGTTATCCATGGAGGCACCGCCATGCAGGAACAGCATATACACCGAAGACGGGCGTTAGGGGGTGGAGCAATACTCAAGTTGGTGGAGTCGACGCAGAAGAAGACCGTCGACTGCATGGAAGAACAATCGGAGGTGGCACGGCTCCCGACAATTGTGGTCGAACTTACACAAGAGATTTCGAGATTAAAAGTACCGACGGACGTAGAGAGGTCAAAATACATAGCGGCGATGCAACGAAGAATTGAATTAGAAACAGAGTTTAAGGTTGTGAACAGCAGAACAAGTGAACTCGAACTCGAACTAGCTAGTGCTCGGCAAAAAAAGAAATCTATAGAATCCGAATCAATGATCGGCATGCAGCCATCAATAAACCTGTATGATTTATCGTATACGATTTCGGAGGCCTCAAGTAGATGCGACCACGATGCTCGTAGGAATCTGCTTGGCGCCTACGATTCGACCAGTAAAGAAATCCCGGTCATCAATGTCGACAGTAACTTCTGCGAGATGAAGACCTCGAACGACGATATGCAGTCGCTGGAAGTCGCTGACAACCCGGACCTGCCGGACCAGGAGTACCTGCGCGTGGACGTGTTGAACGAGCTCGAGATGGACACCAAGTTACTCACGCCTCCTTTTTCGGCCCAGTTGCATAGCTACCGCGACGATACAAGGGTCGCTTTTAATAAAATTAAGACTAACAGCGTGAACTTAGAAAAAGAGACTGAGGACAAAATAAACGAGCGGCTAGGCCGTTTAAAACCGAATCAGTTGGCAGGATTTGAACACTGGTCTTCCGCGTGAAAACTTGACACGCTACCTTCACGCCACGCCGGCTCTTGATGTGACCTATAAAAAATATTGTATTTAAGTTAAGGAGAGCAATGAAACTTTAATCATCAATATCTCAAAAACTATTGGGCGTCTGCACCTATAATGGTATATATTCGTAAACAGGAGAACGAAATCTATAAGTGTGCGAAGTCTCAACACGATCGGTGACCCGAAGGTCGCGGCCTCTCTTTGTTAGTAGATCTCGGTGGGAATGAAAGTTCAACACAGACTGGAACAACCGACGTTGCGCTGTGCGAAGGAAGTTCTATTAATCAAGCTTTGGTCGCGTTAGGACGACTAATCCAGAATATAGTCCATGACCAAAAAAAAATAAGGACAAAAACACAGTCGGCCGCAGCTCTACATTGACTAGATTTTTATGTAAGTCATTCGGCGAAAAGACCATGACCGTCTTCATTTTCACCGTGAGTCTGGCCCTGGAGCATAAGGCTGGTACTAAATATACATTGCGTTTCGCGCAAAATGTAAAGAAGATTAAAAACAAACCAACAATTAATGAAGTAGTACACTGTAACCGAACTATTTATACCCTATATATTTTTGCTATTCCTACCAAGGTTGGATGGGTTAAGGATACATACGCGTCAGGAAACTCACTGTTATTGTTCAGGATCTCGGCAGGGCACGATCCCGTGGCCTTGGCGAGACGGCCGCAGACTGAACGTTCCAATGAGTTAATCCCTTTTGGTAATAAAAAGGGTGAAAGACCCAAATGTGAAAATTACGGAAAACCGAACGGCACTGTTAGAAGGGAATTGATTGCTAACGATTCCAACACCGGGTTGGTTACGATACCCGATGTATTTCTACGACATGTTTGTGCCTCCAGGCACTGGACAGCGGAAAGTGTGAGACAAATATGAATAATTGTTGAGAAATGATATCTGATAAAAATGAGATGTATTCTGTCAAATAAATTCACAGGTGTGAATGAGAACCGTATCCTTACAGTAATGTAACAGTCGTATAATTTGTGTATGTACCGTAAACGCTATACACGAACACGGCGCAACGACCACGGACCGTAAACAAAGATTCCTCTCTAGGAATGCGCGTAAGAACTCGTCTACTTCACGCGCGGTTGCAGGTTCTCATTCTGTCGTACGAGACTTCTGGATTTTCGTTCTCGAATTCGTGAACGTAGATTCGCGTCGTGTTGCAAAATTACTCCTTTTTATTGCCCATCAATGGGATCGAATTACTCCGGGCAGAGCAGTCAATGGCGATCGGTGCTGCCGAGATACCACGGGAGCGGCGATCGGTTTCTACTTGCCCAGGAATTCACCCCGTTGAATGGCCCGATACAAGAGTCTAGGAAGGGCACAGATTCGTGGCCGTGGCGACTCTTTACCGCTCAAACAATTATATGCTCTTAGCAGGATAGACAGGAATAAACCTTGTTCGCAATCAGGCTAGTGGACTCAGGCAAACGATTGGTCCCGCCGGATAATTCCGGGAAGAGCAATCGGTTCCTGCTCGCTAGGCGATTACACAACGTAGTGGGAAAAATTACGGATATCGAAGCAGGGCACGTTTACGTGGCCGTGGTGATATGTGAATTTTTCCTGCTGTCCGTTCTGAGCTGTTTCACTGCGTCTCCCGTTTAACTACAAGAGACACAGCACAAGTACACGGAGGTACTCGAAAAGATGAGATAACGTATGTTGCCGCTTTTAACGAAATACCTAATTTTGCAAGAAGTCGACGTAAACGCACGTTCCTTTTTCAACGCACAGATTATCGATTATTCGCAATGCGTGATTTGAATCGTCCTTGAGACGGGCTACGGACAATACACAACTCATGAAATTAAACAGAGCTTCGATGCTTTAAATAAACACAATTATATTTTAATTACGTTTCTAGCTCGTAACGATCGATTTAACTACTCGCAACGCTCAATTCGAACCGCCCTTTAGCCGGGCTATCAACAAAATTAGAATCTCGTGCCTTATTGGCAGTCCGCAAGTCACTAGACTCAAAGGAGCATTTTCTCAATTAACCGGAGCTTTACTGCTCTTAATAAATTCTTTAATCACAATAAATTCGCAATATGCGACTCGAATCCCCTTTCGAGGGGTTATGAACTCAATTGAAAGAAAATGCCTTATTGGCAGTATATAATTTAAATGCTTTAATTTTTCCTAATTTCTTAATCGGAATGCGGGTTGTCTCGTGCGTGTTTCCTGGTTCGCGTCCAGGCGCAGAGTGCTCGATCTGCTGCTCGCATCGATCTCCTTCGATCGCAATCGAGAAGGGGTCGCGCGCGCGATGCGCGCGCAGCTTATTCTTGATATAGATCACTCCCGCGATCCTTGTCTATGACAAGGATCACATGTGACGTCACAGCCGTTGCAGTAGAGATCGATATCGATTTACGCTATATGTAGATGTGTTGAGAATATGAGTAAATTTAAATTAGCGCGGTAGTCGCGTGTGCATACAGCGCTCAGCGTGTGCGAGCGCGTGAACGAGTCACTGTTCGTTGAGTTGAGCTAGAGAGAACACATGTTCGCATAAGAAGTATGTAAAATAAATACCAAGTATTGTTTTAAGTATTATAAATAAATAATATTCATTATCCACGAATATTAACATGGTAGCAGAGCAGCGTGGTTGCTCAAATTTTGTTTGAATAACGATAAACTTGTGTGTAAAACACATGGCCAGTGAGAGCACGTGGCAGAAAAATGAAATCCAGAAATAAATCCCAGTGTCATGAAGAAAAATTAGAGAAGGAATTGTTGAAGAAATTTGTGAAAGGTGCAGAAAAGGTAATATTTTTGAAAAATTGGATATACAAAAAGAAAGAAATTTCGATAGGAGACAAGATGGCTCAACGTGCTGTAGTCGATGAAGTAAAAATCTTTCTACCAGTATTTGACGGGAAAGGCTACCCGATGTGGAGAAAAAGGATGATAACTTTTTTAAGGATGAAAGACTGTGAAAAAGTAGTCACTGGGGAAAGAGAAAACGAAGAAGAAGCTGCCTGGACAAGGTTAGAATTGAAAGCGGTTAACTATATATATAGTGCTATTTCTGATCGACAGATGGAGTTCATTTGCGATGAGGAAACACCACGTGCGATTATAAACAAATTTGATAGAATGTATCTCAGAGAATCGACGGCTTTACAAATTTGTGTGCGAAGTCAATTAGAAAAAATAAAGTTATCTGATTACTCTGAAAGTAGAGAATTTTTCAGTGCATTTGAAAAATTAATTATTGATTTAAAAAGTGCTGGTGCGACAGTCACGGAAAAGGAAAAGTTGAATTATTTGCTAAGAACTTGCCAAGCTCCTTGAGCCACATTGGTGATCTTATTGACATTATGAAAACAGAAGATCAGACAGTGGAATTTGTTGAAAATAAAATTAAGTCGTTTGAACAACAAAATAAAGATAATGGTAGAAGAGATGAATACAGTTCTAACGCCTTCAAGAGTGAAAGAAAAAGAGACGGAAAATGTTTCAAATGCGGCAAACAAGGACATTACATGGAGGTGCAAGAGGAGGTGCAAGAGGTGCAAGAGGAAGTCAAAGGCGAGGAGGTGGAAACTTCCAAGAGACGCAGCAGGAACATCGTTCTTATCGAGGGTCATGGCAACATGGACATGGTGCGTGGCAGCGAAGAGGTGTGCACACAGCATGCAGGCCCACGACACTTCAGTAACAACAATAGCGAGCGCAATGATGATTGTAATTCCTTTTATGTAGAAGTTAACAACAAAAATGAAGATAACAAAGTTGAAGTAAACAATTGCGAAAGTCAGGTCGAGTGGATATTAGACAGTGGGTGCACTGATCATATAATTAATAATGAGAGTTATTTTAATGAGTCGATTGTGTTGCAGAATCCTGTAAATGTAAAAATAGGAGATGGGAAAATGATGAAAGCAACAAAAGTTGGACAAGTAATCTGTAACTTTATTCCAGATGACAGAATGCATGAGGTCACAATTAAAGATGTGTTCTTTGTAAAAGAAATGGATAGGAACTTAATAAGTTATGGAAAGGTAACTGTTAATAATAAGATTGTTTCCATAGGAAAATTATCCAGAATATTCAATCCAAAGAAAGAATTGATTGCAGTAGCTGAGAAAGTAAATAATTTATATAAAATGCAAAGTTTCGTTAAATTAAAGTCCATTTATAATTCAGAAAAAATGCGTAATAATATGACAGTTAAAGAAAGATTCCATAGGTTGCTTGGTCATACAAATTTCAAATATTTAAGCATTTTGAGTAAAGAACAATTAGTTGATGATATACTGGAACAAATTGAAGAAGATTATTTAAAATGCGGTACATGTATACAAAATAAGATGCACAACATAGGGTTTGTAAACAATAGAAATAGAGCTCAAGATATATTAGAAATTATTCATGCGGATTTAAATGGCCCACACAAGACAGTAGGTCTCAATGGAGAAAAATATTTTTTGACTGTCATTGATGATTATAGTAAAATTGTAACTGTTTATCCGATTAAGTTTAAAGATGAAGTTCATGCGTATTTTGTAAAATATATTAATTTGGTTGAAAATTTAACCGGAAAAAGAGTTAAGAAACTTAGGTGTGACAACGGAACGGAATTTTTGAATAATAATATGTATCAACTCGCAAAAGAAAAAAGAATTTATATTGAACCGTGTCCACCTTACGTACATGAGCTGAATGGAACAGCCGAGAGATATAATAGGTCGATTATGGATACTGCTAGATGTTTATTGTCAGATTCTAAGTTAAACAAAAGATTTTGGCCTGAAGTAGTAAAAACTGTTGCCTATTTGAAAAACAGAACACTAGCAAACACGTTAGAAAGAAAGACACCGTATGAAATTTTTATTGGAAAGAGACCAAATATAAGTAATTTGAAATTATTTGGGAGCAAAGTCTTTGTTAGAGTACCAGAAAGCAAAAGAAATGATAAATGGGATAGGAAAGCTGATGTAGGCGTCATAATAGGTTATGAAAATGTAGGATATAGAATATTAGTAAATAACAAAGTCGTTGTTGCTCATCATGTCGATATTATAGAAGAAAGTGAAAACTTAGTAGGCTTTAATGGAAATAATGAAATAAATGCAAATCCTAAAATTGAAAGTGTAAACTCAGATAATAGTAATGAAAAGATTGAAGATTTAGATGATAAAGATGATAATGAGAAAAAGCCTGAATTAAGGAGGTCTACTAGGGAAAGAAAGCAACCAGACCGATATGCGCCCGAAACAAATGTTAGTTGTATTTATGTAAATTATGTTAATGCAGAAAGTCCAGGAAATTTTAGTGAAGCGATGGAGAGCAGCAAGGGTAATGAATGGAAAAAGGCAATGGATCATGAGATCAAATGCCTAAAGAAAAATGATACTTGGGAACTTGTTCCTAAACCAGAAAGTAAGAAAATTATTGATTTAAAATGGATTTTTACTTAAAAGAATGATAATAGATTTAAAGCTAGATTAGTGGTCAGGGGCTTCCAGCAACGAGAAATGTTAACCGACGTATATTCTCCGGTAGCAAAAATGCAGACATTGAAAGTATTATTAGTTTATTGTGTGCAATACAATTTAATTATAAATCAAATGGATGTCGAATCTGCATTTTTAAATGGAAAAATTGTATCAGAAGTGTATGTTCAACAACCAGAAGGTTATGAAGATGGTACTAACCGTGTATGTAAACTTCGAAGGGCACTTTACGGCCTGAGAGAGAGTCCGAGAGTGTGGTACGAGTGTCTTGAAAAATTCCTTGTAACGCTAGGATTTAAACGAAGCGGACACGACTACTGTTTATTCTGCATGAATGTGAAAAATGATAGAATTTATTTAATAGTCTTTGTAGATGATATGCTAATTTGTTGTAAAGAACAAGGAAATTTAAACAATATTAAAAAGCTGTTGACTGATAGATTTAACATTAAAGATATGGGGAAAGTTAAAACGTATTTAGGGATAGACATCGAATATGACGAGAAAAATACGGAAATGTCATTGAGTCAGAAGAATTATATCGAGTCGTTAGATAGAAAATACAAATTAGAAAACACAAAGTTATATGCCACTCCAATGGAGCAGAATTTAAAGTGTGAACCAGCATACACATTATGTGAAAGCACAAAATATAGAAATCTGATAGGAGCGCTTTTATACATAAGTACCGGAACACGACCGCATATAAGTTACAGCGTTAATTACTTAAGCCGTTTTCAAAATTGTTATGATAATTACCATTATAAATATGCTTTAAGGATTCTAAAATACTTATATCTAACCAAAGAGTTGAAGTTGAACTTTAAGAAAAATGAGAAAAATGAAATATTAGATTGCTTTGCTGATGCAGATTGGGCAGGAGACCATATAGATAGGAAATCCACAACGGGATATATCATAAGAATGTTTGGAAATGTAATAGAGTGGAAATCCAGGAAACAAGGTAGTGTGACAAAGTCCTCTACGAGTGCTGAGTATGTCGCCTTATCTGAGTCAGTGAGTGAAGTTTTAGCATTGAGAGGATTATTAAAAGACTTTAATATTGAAATGAAAGGACCAATTAAGATTTACGAAGACAATATAGGAGCAGTTGATATTAGTCACTTGGGAAACTTTACAAAAAGGTCAAAGTACATAGAGACACACTATCATTTCGTGAACGAAAACTATAAAGCAGGCAAAATCGATATAGAAAAAATAGATACGAATGAAAATATTGCGGATATATGCACCAAGTCTTTGGGTAGAAATAAGTTTGAATACTTTAGAAAAAGAATGAATTTGTTTTGAACAGTATGTATAAAGTTTGTGAGTTATGACCAAAGAGTATTATATTGTTTTTTTGAACGTTGTAATTTAAATTTAAGGAGGTGTGTTGAGAATATGAGTAAATTTAAATTAGCGTGGTAGTCGCGTGTGCATACAGCGCTCAGCGTGTGTGAGCGCGTGAACGAGTCACTGTTCATTGAGTTGAGCTAGAGAGAACACGTGTTCGCATAAGAAGTATGTAAAATAAATACCAAGTATTGTTTTAAGTATTATAAATAAATAATATTCATTATCCACGAATATTAACAAGATGTGTAATCAGAACGGTTACAGCTTCGACGCGCGATCTGTTCGTAACAGGCCTGTCACGGTACAGGTTTGTTACACACTTACGTAGTACAAATAATAGAAATTGCATGCCAGATGACGACATACCGTCAATACCGGGGGGTAATATGCCGCAGGATGATATAACGCAATGTGAACCAGCCGCGTCGTCTTCTGAGAATCCATTTTTTGAAGAAAGTTTTGATGATGACAGTATCAATACGCATGTAGAAGGGAGTAACAATGTAACAGACCTGCACCGGGCAGGCCTGTTACTAATGAACCGCGCATCGAATCGGGCCGAACGACGCTGACCAGGCGAGAAAGCCACCGCACCGAACCGGCTTCTCGCAAGTAGAGACAAGCGCGACTCGCGAATGCGTCGCTCGGCCGCGAGAGGGCCGCCGCGCCGAAACGGTTTCTCGCTGCCAAAGACGTACGCTCGCGAGTATAATCATCCTGACCGCGACTCCGATAAGACAGTCGACGCTCCAGACAAGATTACGTTGTAAGTATCCGTCATATATTCCCATTTCCGACATTTCGTTTGTTCTCGACGAGCTGACTTCGTCTAGCGAACACCTCCGAGTCGACCGTACCTCCTGAAATCCTTCCGAGAGCACGGCGTGTCACCACTCTCTCTTTCAGTCACGGTGTGTCACCAACCGGATTCTTCCGAGAGCACGGTGTGTCACCACTCTCTCTTTCAGTCACGGCATGTCACCAACTGAAATCCTTCCGAGAGCACGGTGTGTCACCACTCTCTCCTTCAGTCACGGCGTGTCGCCAACAGAAATCCTTCCGAGAGCACGGCGTGTCGCCATTCTCCGGACCCCGGTGTATTCCCCACGTGTCAACCCCTACCGTGGCCGTGCACCAGGTCCGCGAACGCGTCCGCGCCGCGATCATATCGCACCGGAGGAAATTCCGTCCGCGTTCCCGGGAACACGATAACTGCAAAACCGCATCTACGAGCTCACTGGCAGCGAGCACCAACGTATCCGAAATTCACGTGTCGTTCTTTCTGACCCCGCGCACCACGTCCGCTTCCCACTCCGATCACTCTCCTCGCCGTATTCAGACCCCGGCTCGGCGAGCTAATCAGCACCGAGGAGAATCCACCGCGACGCAGAGCACCGTTGGAAACCGGACTTGTTACAACAATAGTAATAAACTGTCAACGTCAGTAAGTTCTTTAGAAGCTTGCGCCGTCGAGGATTTTGCAAGATATATTGTTAAAAAAAAGCGTTGAAAGAGCGGGATGTCGTACATGTTATGACGTATTTAGTACTATACGTATATACAATATATACATCGAAATCGGAGAGGATTCACATAATCGAGAAACTCTTGTTCGTTGCGATGCGCGATGTCATGGCGTACCACCAACACTCGGTTGCTGGGGAGGCGGACCGGGTCGCGCTCTGATTGGTCCGTGTTTTTCGTTAATAACTCCTAAACAAAGCCGCGGACGCCATTTTTGCCAAGGAAAATGTCGCTTCAAATGACGTCAGGAACCTCCCATTTCCGATATCCGGACGAAATTTGGGACCCCCTGTAGACTATTCAAATGTATTTCAAATTATTAATAACAGTTTTGACACTTATTATCCGAGATTACGCAGTGAAACATTCATCCTGGATAAACTGTTTTCAATTATTTCTCACTCTGTGAATCAGAAATATCCAGAATGGTATAACCACGATGAATGTGCTGTACATCGTAAAAACATGGTATATTGCACAATAACAGTTAAAAGTCATAAAGATACAGTACGGCTCGGGCAACAATTGAGATTTTCTGATTCACATATGACCAAGAATTTCAGATTATCGCATCTACAGAATGTTTAAATAGTTTCGCTATTTTAGCAATAACTCTAATTATGTATACTTTTTTGGAATTTTGCATCCTCAGATTTTTTTTATATTGTATTTCCTGCAGTATGTTTATACATATGTATACATGTATTGTGACGTGGCAGATTTGCTACTATCTAACCTAACCTAACCTAACCTAACTTAACCTAACCTAAACTAACCTAACCTAAGTCCCTCCGAACCGATTACACTGTCCAACAGCTAAAAAACGTTTCGATACTAACTATGCGATTCTTATAGTTTTTCGCGCTGATTCCGAATCTGTTCTTAATTTTCCTCCTAGACGCACAGTTTTTGAGAAATTTGAGCATGAAAAAAACACATATTTTCGACTTTTCGGCGCGTCGTATCCCGTGGAACGACCGCGCTAGTGGCAGAGTACCACTGGCGGCGACTCGTGCGATGATATTTTGCTTTCTGGTTCGGTAAAAACATCGACGTTCGAAACTTGAAAGGGTGCTTTCTCAAGATAAAAAATCTGCTCTATCGCGTGGTATAGTTCGATTTTTCGCTTATTTTTCAGATAAATTAAAAAATATCATCAAAAAACGGTGCAAAAGTAGTGCCTCTCCGTCTTTAATGATTGTTTAAACATGTTTAAATCATAACATGTTTAATCATAATGTATTAGTATTGCACATCACTGGATTCGGGAAAGTCTAGAGAATCTTTTGCTGTAAAGAACAATACAATATCTTTTATAATAACGTCACAATATTTGTTTGAAGTTGAAAAATACGTTTTTTTTTAAAGCCATGTTCCTCAAAAACTGTGCATATAAGAGAAAAATTAAGGTCAGATTCGGAATCAGCGCAAAAATAAGAAGCCTCTATAAGAAACACCCAACAATAATTGTGCAACAAATTTAGTATTGGACAGTGTTATTGGTAAGACAATTGTGTCATAGTGGTTATAGAGTTGTGTTTCTTGGTCACTGTGCAGGAGTATTAGACGATGTAGGAAACATTATGGCTGAGATGCCAGAGAGTGATGGCGTATATATATTAGAAACTAAAATAGAGAGTAAGATTGCAATGAACGCTCAAGAAACTGACATTGTAAACAATAATGTGGAGACTAAAGATAGATGTAGACAATTCAAAGATAGCATTAACTTAAGTAGTAAAACGCCAGATAAGATGTTATGGCTTCGTAGACTCGGTCATGTATGTGAGAAGTATCTAGATATGATGAAAAGAAAACAGGCTGTGAGAGATAGACGATGACAATAATTTGAACTTGTGTGAAGCATCTATTGTTGCGAAAATGTCTGAGAAACCACATCAATCAATAATAAATACTAGATGTAATGAACCGTTATAGCTTATACATATGGACCTTTGTGGGCTCATGCCCATAAACTCAATAGGAGGTAATAAATACATATATGTGTTGGTTGTTGAGTTTTCCAAATACACCTGGGTGTACCTACTTAGAAATAAGGATGATGCGTATCAATGTTTCGTTGATTATGTGAACACGAATGAAAATCGACTAAATAGACGGGTGAAAGCTGTACGGATTGATAATGGAAGTTTTCTAATGAATAGAGACTTTGAACAATTTTTCAGGTCCAAAGGAATTAAACACCAAAAAACTGTGCCCTACAATCCTCAAAGTAACGGCGTTGCAGAGAAATGCAACGGAACTATATTGGAAAAAACAAGAGCTATGCTTACAGATGCAGGATTGCCAAATAGATTTTGGGGAGAGGCAGTAACGGCAGCGGTATATTTGAAAAATATTACACCTGTAACAGACCTATACCGTGACAGGCCTGTTACGAACAGATCGCGCGTCCAACCCGAATCGCTGCGACTGAAACCGACAATGAAAATTATACACAAATCTACTGTAAAAAATTACATTAAAATTGTAATATATAATGTGTATTACACTTCCAATAAAAATCTATTAAACTTGCATTTTAGTTTTAATTTTATAAACAGCTTAACGAGTGAAACACGTTTATCTATATATTTAGTTTTTATAAAAAGAATATATAATTTGCATTAATATCCATACGCAGTATTAATTACTAGGTAGCAGATATTATCACGCGGATTATCTTCCGGGTCTCAGATCGAGAGGCGGAAAAAAATCAGCTGCGGAATTTACAGGCTTGGATGCCGGGCTGAGTTCTGCCGTGTGGAACCCAGTCCTCCCGTGATAAAGCGTGGTCTCGAGGGCCTCGCGATCGTATTAAAAATTAACTAAGCTGAATTCGGGCGCCAGACATCCTAAGATGTCACACGAAATTATCTACACGAACGAAGCCCTCGAAATCACGTTCGCGATGAATGGGATAGCTCAGTATGGGCGCAGGGTTCTATGCAGGATCGGGCAGGACGTTCCCCACGGCGGGATGGGGCCTCGTGAATAACGATTACACTTTTTAATGAGATATTGAGACAATATTTAATCAAGTATTAAAATAGTTGAATGAACAGGGCGGCTCAGACTGTCGAGGAACAACTCGGCAGCCGGAGCACGATAGACAGACGAAAATAACAACAAGAGAAAATTAATAAATGTCGACGGGAACAATTTTGTGGTCGCCACCTGCATGGTGTCGCGGTGCCAAGATGGCCGCGTCGGGATTGGTACTACGCCGGTTGAACGGGCCAACTGTGACAATATATTTCGTACCGATCCCCGATGGCATACGCGATTGCTCGGAACGAGAAATTAACCCGCGACGGCAACAATTCGAGCTTCTAGGCCGACGCGGGGGTCCGGATGAAATTGACAACAGAATTTACACTCGACTGTGCCCGGTGCGTACAATAAACGGAAAAGTAGCTCTCACGTGTTTCTAGACGGAACTCGCGCTGGTCGCTCTCACCGTGAAACTCGCCTAAGGAGCGCAAAAGGGCAGCCGTTTCTACGGCTCACGAAATTTGCGGTCGTCCGAAGGACGAGCCGCCAACAACCGAACAAATTTGACGAAGTCGCTACTCGAGAGTAAACGCTACTCGAGAGAATATGTCATGCGCTTCCCGAGCCACTAGAAAATCTCGCGAACACTGTATAGTAGGATAACGAGATAGAGAAGCCTCGTTAGTACTTACCACCGGCAGCAATAAGATGTTAATTGCGCGTTACAATCTCCGGCAGCTTAGATTACTTAATTACGCACACGCGGTTACAAAGATCGTAAGACCGCGACTTGTGTAAACGATAGCCAACGCAAAAGTGAACCCGGTCTTCGGTGGCGCAAGGATGCGGAAGTGAGGCGTCCCCCACTCCTTCGGTTTAGGCCCGCCAATTGCTGTCGCCCGCAATGATGCCAAGACGTAGGGCCGGCACTCGACAGGAAGGCCCCTGACCGTTTGCCGATTTCCCGATTTCCGTAACGATGGCCTCTTGACCACCGGGAATGTCGTGAGACATTCCAGGACTGCTCGAGCCGCTCCCGCCTGGGACTGTCGATAATGCGGGGCGTGATGTCGACGGGACGATTCCTTGATGATGTTTGTAGTCCCTTTTGTCCCTCGTCGGCGTCTCCAGGTTGCTCGGCCTGAGCTCGGTCATCCCTTTCTCTATTTCCGCAGAATGTAGTTGTTGGTCAGGCCTTGCGAGCGTGCCCCAACGGCGACAGCAATGGTTTTTCGTTATTTTTGGTGGCGAGTGGTTGACCGGGCTCCCTGAGCCCGGGTTACGGTCCTGCAACTTTTCGCCGGGCCAATGGGCACGACGCACAGTGTCACGAGCCATTGACAAAAATCGGAAAAGTCACTGCTTCATATCGATTGAAAACTATGTTCATACTATATCAAAATGTCCAAATAAATCATTTTTTGAAAAAAAATTCAAAAAATTCAGTAGGAAATTAATTACAAGCGAATCTGTAAGCGAAAATTTGGAAGATGAAATAGTACATCAGTTCATAGCGTAACTTGTTTACGTTGTGTGTACAAAAGACGTTTGTAAGAAATAATCTTTTTAGAAAATGATGTCTAAGGGTTGGCTAATTATAATTCATCTTCAAAAATTTTGTAATACTTATGCGCTATTTAATAATTAACCTGAAATGAAACCATTAAGTTTTATTGGTTCTCCTAATCTTTAGAAGAGGATAAAAAAACACCTCAAAACACTTCGGGGATTTTTTTGCGTTGTATTAGTAAGATAGTAAATTTTGATATTATGTAAATTTTAATTGCGAACTCTTGCGAAAAACAGAGTTATTTAACAAAATATGTAGCAAGAACTCGAGCAGCCGAATACGCGGATATCCACTTGTAGAAATATGAGATTCCACTACGGTTATTGAATAAATAAAAGAATTTTGATATTGTAACAGACCTAACCGAGGCCTGTAACGAACGGTTTTCGCCAGACCCCCCGAGCATACACGAGAACCCCCGAACAGCGGGAACACAATACAACCGCCCGTACCGCGGTACAAACAGAAACCGAAAACGGAAATTTTCAAAATGTAATACAAAAAGTTATACGTCACCACCAAAACACCCTTCCGCACCACCAGCCCTTGTCACCAAACTACTCCTATAAAAGCCGCCGAGAACACAGTAAGAGCACCTGAGTCTACCTGGAGATATCCAGACGAACACCGGCCTACCGGAATCCAGCTCTGTGAGTATCGAATCCGCTGAATCTGCCTCTAAGACATTCCTGCCGTCGGCCACGAGATCGTTTGCCGTGCGAACCTCTCGTTGTCGGCATCCTGATTTCCCCCGGTGAGAACCGTATTCCACCGAGGCAATATGCCAGTGAGTCCCTGGCACATTTCGTAAAGACGAATCGTCTGCGAAACCCGGCTGAGCTAGAGGTGGCGAGTCGCCCCCTCGAAATTCTCCGAACAACCGCCTAGAGAAAGGTTTATGTGTCCGGCTGAGTCACCGACACCTCCGTAACGACGAGTCGTCGACGGAATCGGCAGAAGAAGATCCGGTGTTAAACCGCCTCCAATTCTCCGAAGAAACCACTCGGGGGAGAATTGACGTACGGCGAGTCGCCTGCATCAAGTGCTCCATTGCACCTCGCCTAGGTAGGGCGATCACGGCGAACGCCACGATCGAACTCTCTCCCGAACCCGATCCTGCACCACCAAGGACACGCGTCGTCCACCAGAGCTCCGCACAAGGCGTCGGCAAACACCGCGTCCGCGAAGCACAACCCCGCGAGCACCGTATCCTCGAGCGCCGCGTCGGCGAGCACCGTATCCTCGAGCGCCGCGTCGGCGAACACCGTATCCGCGAACCCCGAGCACCGCATCCGCGTTAACCGCTTGCAAAGGCAGCGAGCATGACCCGGACAACACATACACGAGTCGTTATTCACCCTTACACCGGACTACTCCGTTCCTGCACCGAATAAACTCCTCGTTTTCGAACCCTGGTCCGACGAGCACATTCAGCACCGAGGAGTATCGTCGATAGAGAATCAGCACACCGACAAACCGGACCGGTTACAATATTACATACATTACAGATACGATTAAATAAATAAAAATTAATGTCCTAATAATCATTGACAATTATTGACAAGAAGGTAACACCCTCCGATCTCGCTCATTTTTTAATATGTTGTCCAGGTCATCACTCCGAATAATGCTGTAAATGTTTTACTCGCCGGTAGTTGTTTATAAAAAAGTTATTAAAAAATGTTATAAAAAAAGTTAATCTACTTTTTATATATTTTAAAAACACGTTTCACATTTTCTCCTAGGAACCAAGCGAGTTATTCAGTTGACCTGTTTATAGTAACCCGCCCTGTATATTAATAATGATACTTAAAAAAAAAAAAAAAAAAAAAATTGTAGAAAAATTTCCATATCCGGTCGTATGAGAGAGTGAGTTGAGAAATAGCGTGTGAGAATTTGTAGGAAAAAGCGGTGAGTGCAAGACGAGTGAAGGAAGAAGATCTGCGGAGAAGGGTGACAGTGGATAGGGTCAGGCTTTGGAGAAAGGGATAGAGGTGAGGTAGAGAGATAGAGAGTATTGGAGGAAGGGTAAAGTGAGTGAGTTTGCAGGTTAGGTTCGCGTGAAGGTAGAGAGAAGCGCGCGGGTTTACTTATTTCTGAAAGGAGTGGAAAGTGGTGTGATCTAGCGGGAGACAGGTAGAGAGAGGAGGCGGAAGAGTGCAGAAATGAGTGAGGGAGGAGGAGCCGGCAATGGGGTGGGCAGGGGAGAGGGGGAGACAGGAAAGGGAAGATTAGGGAAGATTGTGAGAGAAGATAGGTTAGAGCGCTGGTTTAGCTCCGAAAGTTTGGAAAGCTTAGAAAGTGCGGGGAGGAAAAGGGGAATAGAGGAGGTAGTAGGAGGGGAGAGGGTGATAGGTGGAGTTTTTAAAAAGAGCGATAAAACACAAAAGTCGCCGGAGGGAGAGGAAAAAAAGGAGGAGGGGGCAGAATTGGGAGGGTTGGAGGAAATGATGAGAGGGTTAATAGGGGAGGTGAGGCGGATGAGGGAAGAGGTGAAGGAGGAGAGGGAGGAAAGGAATAGGTTAGCGGAGGAGTGGAGGCTGGAAAGGGAGAGTTGGAGGGAGGAGAGGAGGGAGGAGAAGATAAGAAGGGTAAGGGTAGAGAAGTGGATAGGGAACATAGAAGGAAGAGTAGTAAAAGTAGAGGGAAGGATAGAAGAAATAGGGAGGGGGTAGAGGAAGAGAGGAAGAAAAGTGTAGAAGGGGGAACAGGGGGGGAAATGGTAGAGGACATTAGGAGAAGAATTAGGAGAATAGAGATAACGCAGGATAGGAGAGAAAGAGAGGAGAAGAGAAAGAACATAATAATAAAAAGGATACAGATAGAGGGAAAAGACGTGAAAGAGGAAGTAAGGAAGGTGTGGGAGTCAATGGGTATGCAGGAAGAAGGAATAGAAGAGATAAGGAAGATAGGGAAAGAAGGAAAGGATGGGTGTGGGATGGTACGGGTGAAAATGGTGAATATGGAGCAAAAAAAGAAGGTGATGGAAAATAGGAGAAACCTAAGAGGAAAGAAAGAATGGTTAGATGGTGATTTAACAGAGGAAGAAAAGAGGGCCAGATGGAAAATAGAAAGGGAAGCGTAGAAGGAAAGAGCAAAGGGAAAGAATGTACAGGTGGGGTATATGAAAATGTGGGTGAATGGAAAGGTAAAGAGATGGAATGAAATAGAGGAAGACTGGTATGAGGAACAGGGAAACGGGAAAGGGGGGTTTGGAGAGGGGAAAGAGGAAGGGGAGAGGGGAAGAACACAGGTTACAGAATAACATTTTGGAATGTGGCGGGACTGAAGAATAAGGACGAGGAATTCTGGAAAGGGATGGGGGAGTGGGATATAATAATTCTAATGGAAACGTGGGTAGAGGAGAAGGGATTGAATGCGATTAGGAGAAGGCTACCAAGGGGGTTTGTGTGGGAGGCGCAGTGGGCTAGGAGAAAAAAAGGGGAGGGCAATAGGGGGTATGCTAATAGGAGTAAGGAAAGAGATAGAGAGAGAAAAAGGGAAAGTAGGAAGTGAGGAGGGCATGGTGAGTGTAAGGGTAAAGATAGATGAGGAGTGGTGGAGGGTGGTAGGGGTATATGTCAGTGGGGATCTGGAAAGGAAGTTGGAACGATTGGGGGAATGGAGAGAGGAGAGAGGGGAAGGGGAAAGAGTAATTATAGGGAGGGACTTTAACGCGAGCACGGGAAGGGAAGGGGGGAAGTGGGAGAGGAAGATGAGGGGGAAAGGGGGAAGGGGAGCAGAAAGTCGAAAGATGAGAAAATAAATGCGGAAGGAAGGAGACTGAGTAGATATCTAGGAGAGAGAGAGTGGGGGATTCTAAATGGTAATATGAAGGGAGACGAGACAGGAGAGTGGACATTTGTAGGGGGAAAAGGGAACTCAGTGATAGATTACATATTAGGGAATGAACGCACAAGGGAAGGGGTGGAAAAGATGGAAATCGGGGAAAGAGTTGAGTCAGACCACCTGCCACTGACGGTGTGGTGTAAGGGGAGAGGAAAGGGAGTAGTAAAAAGGAGGAGAGAGGCAAGGGGAGGGGGAAGTGTGGAGGTGGGTGGTCAGAGGAAGAGGTAAATGATTTCAGAAGAAAATTTGAGGTGAGGAGGAAGGGAGAGGAAGGAGTGGAGGAAGAATGGAAAGGTTTGAAGGAGAGAGTAGGGGAGGCGATGGAGGTGGTGGGAAAAAAAGATAAAAGAAGGAGGAGGGGATGGTGGGACGAGGAATGTAGGAAGGGGAAAAGGAAAGTGAGAGAGGAGTTAAGGAAGTGGAGGAGGATGGGAGGGGAAGGTAAGGAATATAAGGAAGAGAAGAGAAGGTATAGAGAGTTATGTGAAGAAAAGAAGAAGACAGAGAGGGAGAAATGGGAAAGGATGGTGGAGGGATTGAGAAAGGAGAGTCAGATATGGAAGGTAGTGAACATGAATAGGAAGGGGGGATCGAGGGTAGATGAAAGAATAAAAATGAATGAATGGGACGAGTACTTTAAAAAATTGTTAGGAGGAGTAGATTGGTGGAGGGGAAAGGAAGGGGCGGGTAGAAGGGAGAAGGATGGGGAGAAGGATTTGGAAAAGTGGGAAGTCAGCAGGGTGATTAAGGGTCTGAAGGAGGGAAAGGCTGGGGGACGGGATACCAAATGAGGTGTGGAAATATGGAGGAAGGGAGGGATGGCCGGAAGATTGGAAGGAGGGGATAGTAGTAAGGTGGAAAGCTACAGGGGAGTAACGCTGACGCAAACGGCATACAAAATTTATGCGGCGGTACTGGCGGAGAGGTTGAGAGAGGAGGTAGAAGGAAAAAAGCTTTTACCGGCTAGTCAGACAGGTTTCAGAAAGGGGGTGGGATGTATTGACAACATTTATGTTCTAAACTATCTGATAAACAGGCAAGTGAAGAGGAAGAAAAGAAAGATGTTAATAATGTTTATAGATTTAAAGGCAGCTTTTGACTCAGTAGACAGGGAGACGTTGGTGGGGGCAATGAGGAAAAGGGGGGTGAGGGAAGGGTTAGTGGAAAGGTGCGAGGAAATAATAAAGGAAACCAAAAGTAAAGTCAGAGTAGGGGAAGAAGAAGGGAAGTGCTTTTGGACGGAAAGGGGAGTGAGACAGGGGTGCCCGCTAAGTCCACTATTGTTTACATTGTTGTTGGCGGACATAGATGAGGAGCTGGAGAGGGGAGGATGGGGAGGAGTGAAGCTGGGGGAGAGGAAAATATACACGTTGGCGTACGCAGACGATATTGCGATGCCAGCAGAAGAGGAAGAGGGAATGAGGGGGATAATGGGGAAAATGGAGCGATATTTGGAAGGGAAAAAATTGCAGCTGAATGCGGAGAAATCCAAGATGATGAGGTATAGGAAGGGTGGGGGGAGATGGAAAAGGATGAAGTGGAGGTGGAAGGATAAGGAGATTGAGGAGGTGGAAGAGTATAGGTATTTGGGATATCGAGGAATGGTGGGCAAGGTGGAGGATAGAGTAAGGAAAGGAGCAGCGATAATGGGAAAAGTTTGGGGGATAGAAAAAAGGAGATTTGGAAATGGGGTAGGAGAATATGGCTATTTGATAAACTGGTGTGGTCGGTGATTAGCTAACCCCTTAACGGGGTGGAAATTTGGGGATGGAAGGAGAGGGATGATTTGGAAAAGCTGCAGGAGAGGTACCTGAAATGGGTCTTGGGAGTGAGAAGGGTAACACCGGGATACATGGTGAGGGAGGAATTACAAAGGGAGCTACTGAGGGGGAAGGCAGGAATGAGGGCGTAGGGGTACGAGAAAAAATTAGGTGAAGGCAAAGGGGGGGAGCTCGCGAGGGTTTGTTGGGTAGAGGTAAGGAGGAGAGATAGAGTGGGAGGGGAAAGGGATGGATGGGAGAAAGAGAGATAGGACTTTTTTGAGGAAAGGGGATGGACAGCAGAAGAAATTAATGAAATGTTTGAAGGGAAGAGAGAAAGAGTGAGTGAAGAAATAGTCAGAAGGGAAAAGGGGATGCAAATAAAGGATAGATGGTGTAAGATCGAGGGGTCTAGCTCAAACAAGTGATATGGGATGGTGAAGGGGGAGAGGTTGCCAGGGTATCTGAAGAAAGGATGGGGGGAAAGTAGGTGGCAGAGGGTGGCAGGGTACAGGTTGGGGAACGAGATGAGGGGAGGGTGGTACTGGATGAATGAAGAACAGAGAGCGTGCAGAGTGTGTGGGTGGGAAAGTGAGACATGGGAGCATGTATGGGAAGTGTGTATGAGAATGGATGAGGAAAAAGGATGGCAGGAGAGGATGTGGGAAGTGTTGGACGATGAAGGAGGAGTGGAGGAATGGATGAGGAAGGTGGATGATTGGAGAGAAGAAAGAATGGAAAGGAATGGAATGGAAGGTAAGAGACCGGAAGAGGAGGTCCGCGGATAGGGAAGGGGGGTATAAATGCACGGTATGATATAAAAAAAAAAACCTTTGTAAATAGATATTGTAAATAAAAAATAAATATATATGACTCTCTCTCTCTCAAAAGTTAGGCTAAGAATAGGATTAATAGGAGCGTTTTGGAAGAACTTTAGAAGAAAAATCCTTCGCTTGTATTTTCGCTGGTGTCGTCTAAACGACGACTCAGCTCGCACTCGCCTTATACTACCCTAAACCAACCTATAGATGTACCCGTTTTCTCTTTTCGCTAGCAAAAAATAAAAAAAATATATAATTAACCTACGCTTTTTTATGTTATCTCGCTTTGTCGCGCCGCACGCTTTCCAGGGATACCCCACACGGAGGTGTTTCTGAATTCCTATCCCGACTTCCCTACTATTTATCCGAACTTTTTGAAAGGGTTGAGCTTCCCTTTGCCCGCCTATCATGTGACCCCTTGTATATGGTACTTCTGTCCTCTCTTTGCGAAAATTTCATCAAAAATGCTCTACGAGCTTCCGTTTTCGAGATATTTCGTTATTTTCGCCTTTTTCGCTATTTTCTACCCTAAATTTCTTTCTCTTCCCCCCCTTAAATATTCTCCACGGTTTTTAGGGGTAGATAGAGAGAGAGAGCATCTATCGCGAAGCGCAGCCTTAAAAACTAATCTAACGCGTCCAATTTCATCTGCACCGATCAGTGAGTTCGTTGCACATGAAAATGGATTTTCCTCTAATTCTTATCCTACTTTTATTCTTAAATACTATTTGTTAATTACCCTTCACCTAGTTCATACTCTAACCTTAACCTATCCTTATCTATTTTTTTTTATTTATTTGATTAATTATCCCCTAAGTTTCACCCTTCTTTTCTAGGGCCCCGAAAGAGGTCCCCAGCCGGTGACCCTAACCCCGGAGCACCTTCTCTGTAACAATAGTAATAAAAGCGCATATATTACTTATGATCGCTTGAGGTACTAAAATGTTCCCTATTTTTAATTTAGCCTTCGTGAGTTAGTTGTTAAAACCATCATTCAGCTGAAGGATTATGTCTTTGTATTCCTACTCGACTGCCATTCGCTTGAGCTAACAATTCTCGGTCGTTCTAGCCCTTCGCTGTCTTTGTTATCCTCTCGCGTCGCACTATCTCTTTCTTCTTCTATCTTTATTGGATGTTACGCGTGCGCATCGCGTTACTCTTACTTTAAAACTATTTCTATGTTCGAAGTATTGCACAAAACTCATTCACGTATGCCGTGGTCTGTTCGCAATTCTACGGCCTATCTATTTCCGTGAAAAAAAATTTTTCAAAATGTTAGTCCTACACTAAAATTACAATTTTCTTATTATTTAGGGCAATTCAAGTGTCGCGATTTTGAGCCTTCGAGGAACCAGTACATTGGCTTAGTATACCGCATAATAAATCTATACCTTGCTTATCTAATTACTGAGATTTTCAACTAATTGCATTTTGTTTCAGCGCTCCAGAAGTAGCAGATGAAGGCCTGGTTCAGCACAATGTACCTGCCCGGCTTTATTTCGTGCTAACTTTCTTCTTACGCATCGGCCATTCTCCGTCTTCGTCCATCTCCTAACTGGGCTATTTGCTTCTCCTTCACTTGCGCATGCGTATAGAGCCTATCTTGTATTAAAACTACTTGTGTGTACAAAGTATAGCAATAAACCTATCAACAGTATAAGTGAAAGTTGTTCATGCTTCTTAGTCCTACCTATTTTCATAAACATATTTATAATTCTCTAGCTTTAGTTTATTTACTAAATTGGCTCGTTTTTCGTCCTTATTTCTCTGCCTGATTGTTAGGTTCCTCGATAAACTCTCCTCTTTTTCGTCTCAGTCTGAATTGTGTCTTAATTGTCCCGTAATTAATGTTACTTTGCCGCGCGCGTCGGTTTCGCTTTCTTAACATTTCTCGTAACAATGTCCGCCATCTTAATTAACAGTCCTGTTCGCCTTGATTACACGACCGTTTCTACTTGTGGCCGCGCCTACCTGCGGCAACCGTTCACGTTTCCGCAGGGCTGCTTATTCGTGTTTTTCTTTTCTTTAATTATATCTGTTCTCACGTAGCCTCCCGCCAGGTTATTCATAACGATCCGATGTAACTAATTTAACTAATTACCTATCTGTTATTTGATAATTATTATATTTCTCTTCTTCTCATCTTTCTATACTTTTTGCCTCCTCACCAACAGTTACACACTTGAACAGTTGCACTCTTGAAAGGAAGAAAAAGATATAAACTTTCTATTTGTTGCCAGATCGGCTTGTCTACTCGAAGTTTCAACTCGCACTGTCGTTTTTTTTTTTCGAGCGATCGCTTGGTCCCCCAGCCGGGCTTTGGACTTGGACCCCCTCCCTGTCTTCTTTCGTACGCTCGCTTAGCTATTTTCGAAAACGTGTCGTTTTCATACTTTGATCGTATTTAGCCTCTGTCCTCTGGTAGCCCCTTCAGGTGTCCTTCCTGGCTATCGGAGTCTAACGTTTACTCACTTAAACTAAATATAGCCTGACCTTGCTGTTTTTGTGTACTAGGTTTCGGTTATTTCACTCCCGGTGCCTCCGTTCTTTGTGATTCTCCGAACTTTGTTTTCGCCTCCTGGTCTGTCTCTGTCTGTTCTATTTCTTTTGCCCACAGGTCAGGCTTCTCTTTCTCGGGCAAGATTCTCTGGGTTTACTTTTTACATTTTCAGCTTATGCTTTGTTCTTATTTGTTTATTTCGGTCAACCTCCTAAACGGTTTTAATTCTAATATACAAGTTTTGCAGGTTTTTTGCATTCTACTCGATTAATCTGAGCCTGTTTCCTTTGACTTATTCGTAATGTTTCTAGTATTGGCCCACTGTTTTCACAATTTTAATTTTAATTTGTTTGTTTCCGCTCATTTGTAAATTTCTGAGTCTGATTTATGTGCCCAGAGAATTTTGCTCGAGGGGAAACCCCCCTGTTCACACTTTGGCTTTCTTTCTTCCTATCATTCGGGCTATCTATCTAGCGATAATACTTGAGTTCACTTTTTATTCTCCAATAAATTTGTCTTCTATTTCCTAGTATCATTCGATATAACTTCCCCTATACCTACTTATCAATTATTATAAATTTAATCTTATCGCGCGTATTGAGAAAGCTGGCCTCCTTGGCTACGCAACCGTTTTTACTCCTTCGTTAGAAGCGTTGTTCTCTTCGCTTTCGCCTGTTTTACTGCAGCCGTACTGACAATGGGGAGCCAGGGTTCTTTAGCTATGCATCCTCGCCCTCAGAGATGCAACCTCTCCTACTTAGCCGGCAGGGGAGACCGCATTTCCGGGGCCGGACGGTCGGCACTTCAGGCATTTGCCTTTACCTCCCGCTGCCCATGTCAATACTGCATCCTTTATTGCATTTGCATGGTAAGTATGCAACTATTCAAGTTCTGATTCGGGTTTTTACTACTCGCCGGTCTATCCCGCAGTGGTTTTGTATAGACTGGCTTGTCACGAATGCGACCAAGCTCTGAAGTTATTGTTTACTCAATCTACTTTAATTATATTTCCTATCTAGTTTCATTTATTTTCCTTTTTAGGTTAGGTTCTCCTATTTGAGCGTCTCTACGATTCAGTTTCCTGGTTATAATCCTTAGCTATTTTGGTAAGTACTTATTCTAGTTTAATCTTAGTATTGATATTATATTCTATTCGAATATCTTACTTTTTCGTATTCTGTACTTTATTTTCTTTTCTATTCTATTCGAGGTTGTTAATTCAGAGTGTGGTCGCACAACGTCCCGAGGGTCCAGGTCGACAGTTCCAGTGCAGACACACAGAGGTATGCTGCACCAGGTCTGCCGCCGTCCCTAGCCACCACTTGTACTCGTCGTGCTTATAATCTATTCTTATTTATTTTAATTGTTTACTCTTTTTCAGCTAGCTTTCGGCTACTTGGTACCAGCGTTCCTTCCGCAGCCCGCTTCTTGCGTCTGAGGCGTCAGCTGCGTCGTGTCCAAGCACTCCTTCCGTTAGTCCTGGAGGTGAGTGACTGGTTGGATTTCCGGCTTTTTCTCCTCCGTTGCCTAAGTTTTCTTTCTTTCTTTTTGTAGGCCTCCTGCTTTTGGTTTTAGATCACCGCTTTTCTCCATCCACTGTCGGGTTTCGCCGCTTCAGGTGGTATCCGTCGTGCGGACGGGAAACATGCCAATTAGTAATAGCCGATTATCCTATTTGCTTACATTTATCTTTCTCTATTTCTTTGAGATTTTCATTTAGATTTAAAAATAACTTAACTTTCGCATGATCCTACTTCTCCAGCCCGCTAATCGATGCCCGTCACCGACGGCTGATGCGACCGCTCGAGAAGCCGCTGAGGAATGCGATCCGCCGACCGGAGGCCGCCGCAGGCCCGCCGTCGTCCTTGGTCGCGTCAACTAGTTGAGTTTGTCAGGCAGCTCCAGTCCCCCACCGCACCCGTCGATCCGGAGGGCCATGGTCCAAGACGTCCTGGACCTGCCTTCCAGCTTAACTCATGGATCGTCTTGTCCTCATGAACTCCCCTTCTCAGCGCGCATCGACAGGGGACCAGGACCGTCCTTTCCGGCCCGCCCACACCGGCCAC
Organism: Lasioglossum marginatum; assembly: GCA_028455795.1. NCBI lineage: Eukaryota > Metazoa > Arthropoda > Insecta > Hymenoptera > Halictidae > Lasioglossum > Lasioglossum marginatum. The sequence continues at coordinate 60,157 of CM052273.1, forward strand.
CGCTCCAGCGGATCACCTCTGGTCCAGTCAGCCGCCAGCGCGTCCACCTACGCAGACAAGATACTATTTTGGAGCAAAGAAAGTTCGTTATTTTTATTACATTTACATTTGCATTTGCATTCAGTTATGAAAACTTATCTCGATTATTTCTTCTTCCTCCTCTTCAGTTGTTTTTTCCCGTCTTCTTTCCTCTTCTTGTTTGGCCGTGATCACTTCTTTGCAGAAATTGCTGAAGCTCTTCCACTTCTGTTCGCTCTCCAAGATGTTATGCATGATGTTCTCTGTGTTTAATTCCTCTTCCGTTATCTCAAGCTTCTCACAGAGTATTCTCCTATTAATTGATGATGGAAGCGTGAGGAATAATGTATAAGGATTTGTAACCCTTAGGGGAATCAAAAAATAAATATATCATACTTAAAAATTGTAAATACCATGTACTCGTAAGCTTTGATTAAGTATAATTACACATTTGTTTATAAAAGCGAAGTATGATTCAAGAATATTTAGTTCAGAGCGAACAATCCTACTTTTAGTTAGTTGCGGTAGGCATAGCAGAGAAAGAGTGTATGTGTGTCGAGGAGGCGAATGTTATAAGAGTTTAAAATGAAGTTTCAGTTTCGGAAGAACTGAACTGAGAATTCATCTACTGAAAATCAACAATAAAACAAAATTTTGTTTATAAATATCGTTTTGCAATGTTTAAATAAATTATTATATTTATAATAATATCATGTTGAGATTGCTTTCAATATAAATGAAAAAACCCACTTTGTTTCGTGTCTCTATCATAAACAGAACAAAAGTTATTGAATCAAAAAACAGGCATTTCGTGACACTGTGCGACGTTCAAAAATCTTACAGTCGTAGATCTTAGATTACAAGATGTCCCCGTGAGAGCGCTTACAGCTGCTGTTGTCGCGATTATGCTGCTAGAGGGCGGTCCGGTCCTTTCGATTTTCGTATTAGAGGTTTCTTTCGAATTATCGGAAGGGACGTGGCTCTTTTGCCACGTCATAATATATTTAAATAATTTTGTACATTGTTATTAGAACAAAACACAATTACTAACACGCTGTTATCGAATTGTTTTTGGAAGCTATTTGTAAAGGATAGCGGTCTTGATCGACCAAATATGAAAATTGTAATTTGGAATGAATGGAAAATGCGAGGCTGGGCCGCAGGATGAACGATATGAGAAATGGAATGCACGAAAGGATGGAAGCAACGAATGGATTTGAATCGGAAAGAGTGAAGGATAGTGAGTGTTGAAATATTCAGATTTACAATAAATTATTTAGTATTTTGCACTTGTATTAATACAATATTGTCGATGAGAATGAAATGTGATAAGAAATTGTAGAACGAAGTGAAATAAATGAAAACTTGACAAGAAAAGCGTACTGAGTTTGATTGACAGCTGATTGAGTTAGATTGACAGAGAGCCCCGAACAGTTGTTTCTCTCTCTCGATCCTTCTGGAATATTCGTCACGCGTCATGCTTCCGGGTGAGCATTCGCGAGCATTCCAGAAGGATCGAGAATGGGCCTTGACCAATGATCGATCGCGTGTCCACGCAATTTCCGAACGCTACTAATTGGTCGATCACTCGGTGTGATCGCGTCGCTCACTTGGCGGGATCGCGGCGAAGATTGGCGGGAGCGTGCAGTGACGCGATCCAACATGGCGCTCGAACGCCTCAGTCTCAAACACTATTCAATAGTTCAAAGCGTACTAGAAATGTCATTAAACGTTTAATAAAAAGTGTTTTATCTGCTCGAATTTTATATAATTACTACTAATAAAGGCACTCTAACGTTTTAATACTACTGTGTTGGTAATACTTTCAACAAATTTTGTAACTTTTTCAAGGAAATATTTAACGTAAAATATAGCATACCTGGTGATTTGGCAGCTTCCCTGTGAAAATCATCATTAACAAACTGGTCCTTTTTTGTAGACATTATTTCTGACACTTTCAAACACAGACTGTTCAAATTCTAATCTCTTACTCGATATTACCTATATCACACATGCGCCCCATCGTCAAAAGGCTTCCTCTCCTTTTTCTTGCACGTATATCTTGCTAGTTTCCTATTGACAACCTTCACCACAACAGACTTTGCGTAAAGAAAAATAGCAAAAATGTATCTCGACAAAATTAATATATATATATATATTCGTTTGTATATAGAATAGAAAATTTAAAAGATGTTTTGTAAACTCGTATAAATTATATAGATTCTGAAAATCTCATTAAAATTGGTTTGCAAATTCTAAACGATCAAAGGTGGTAAAAATTACAATTTTTCATGATTTTCGGCCTATAACTGTCATTTTTACCACTTTTCATCGTTTAGAATTCGTAAACCAATTAACCAATTTCATTAAATCACGTTCATGAATTAATACCATAAATATTATATAAAAACAATTAAAGTCTTACACTGTATTACACATGGACCAAGCCAGGTTAAAGGTAACTCGAACGAGAAATAATCGTCGAAAACTTGAAACGGTTATACCTCGAACGTGAGAACACGTGGTTATGTGGTTATGAACAGCGATCACAGATACAAGGCGTCTAAACTTACCTGTTTAGAAGAGACTAAATTACTGCTTCTTCAAAAAAATAAACAAACACGCACTGAAACACGCTAAAACCGAGTCAGTGTTATCTTGCACATTGGCAACTTTCGAGTTGTTCAAGTAAAATATGCAGAGCAGTCTTGGGACATTGCACGGGTTTCACGCGCATGCGCGACCAAATTTCGGAAGAATTCAGAAGTTCATATCTGCTTATACTAGGTTCGCGCCCGTCATGTATCTATTTTTTTAATTTGATTAAGATTTAGAAAATATTTTAAGGTAAAATACGCAAAAAATAGTAGTTGTCACTGAGCGAAAACGGGACCGATATCTGACCGGTAGAAATTATGTAATAAGATAGTTATGATATTTCCTCTCTGTTATGATGTACTATACAGTAATGTAGATTAATAGATGAGCATAACTATTTTTACGTATATTTATATTATTGTTATTATTGTTATTATTAATTACAAAATTGCAACAAATTTATTTAAAATAAATTTTTCGTCGTTTTGTGTATTTATCTACGCATTAAATCGACTTCATAATCTTAATGTAATGTAATGCTTGGTAACGTTCACCATAAATTAGTAATAATATCAGTATGATATTTCTACTAGAGATTGCGGTTTTGAACCGCATATATTAAAATACACATGAACCATATTGTTCAAGATTGGCGCGCCCGAGCGCCATATTGTCACACCGGCTCCGTGCGACCCCGTTGAGACTAGCGCGATTCCACCGAAACCGAGCGATAGCGTATGCCATCGAGGCTTACGCGGGCAATAGATCACCTACGTGATTGGTCTAAACCCATTCTCGATCCTTCTGGAATGTTCGCGAACGCTCAACCGGAACCACCGGTGCGTGACGAACTACCAGAAGGATCGAGACAATAAAAGAGAGTGACAACCGTCGCCTCACTCTCTATGCGACAAACGATCAGCTGTTCAACGTCATTCCAAGCGATTCCTTTCAGAGATTTTCAGTTATCTTTTATTTCAATCTATTGTACATTAGTTCTGTTACACAGTGTAATATCATTTGACAAACTGTTCACAAAGTGCAAATATAGTTTATTTATACGTAGATCCATACATTCGTGCTCACAATATCTTTTATACAGACCACTTCTCATCCGTTCAAATCCATCTGTTACCACACTTATCCATTCCTTTCAATCTTGCATTCTGTCTCTCATACCAATCACTCTGCGATCCTGTCTCACTCTTCTCGGTCATTCCATTCTTCCCAATTACACTTTCCTTTCATTCTGGTCAAGCAAGACCGCATCCTCCACATTTTTGTCCTTTACACTGTGACGTGGCATTTCTGCCAGCGTCCGTCCGAACCGGTAATCGGAAGACCGGGTCACCCTCTGGCAGCGAGACACGATTGAGATCGGTGCGAGCGCTCTCCCTGGGCACGTGCGAGACCCGTGGGACGAAAAACTCATACTTTTGAGCGTCGTGCCAATTTGCGTGACGCGATATTGCAGGACCATACTCTTTCCCTTCGGACTTGGCAAGGATTCCTCAAGAGGAGAGGACTGGCAAAGAATAAAGAGGAAAACATCGTGAGATCAGCCCGGCCCAGGCCAAGCAACCTGGTGGCGCCGACGAAGGACAATGCTACCAAGAGGAAGACTATCCTCACTCGGTCGTCGCCTCGTCCGGGAAGGAGCCTGATCAGCTACCGGATTGACCGAAGCCGATCGTCTTAGCGGGAAGCGGCCAATCGCCAAACGCCGTTGCCGAAGAAACCGCGAATCACCGGAGGCCAGGGCCCATCGCGTAGCGTCCGAAAATTAGCTCGCGATAGGCCGTAGCGTTGCGCGAAGGGAAAGAATTAGGAAAATGGGGGACGCCCTACTTCCGCGTTGCCGAGCCACCGCATGGGAAGCAATTGCTTCGTTGTCGTTAGTCAAAGATAGCTGCCGTTAACTACTGCTTAAGAATTGTAATATTTGCGACCGCTACCGTTGTGGAGGGACGGGAAAACGAGAAAAGCTGCCGAACAACTGCTTCTACTCTCCTGTTACCTTTGGTAAGCGCCGATCAGTCTTTCATACGAATCATTTCGGTTTTGCGCGTGTGGCTCGAGTAGCGTTTTTGCGGGTCCGTGTTCGCGTCGCGAGAGTTGACGACAGGGATTCGAGGCTGCCGGGAATCGCGAAAATCTAGAGTCGCGAGGAGCCCGAGTCCCCTGGGCAACGGAAAGGGGGTAATTTAGCGAGTTCGTTTCAAATCGAAGAAACGAACAAAATACCGGGTGTCGTCGTCAACTCTGGCCAACTTCGTCCGTCCCACGGTGGGACGCCGCCACGTGTTCGATTCGTGTTCCGCGAATCTTAGTAACGAACGAAGCTCAAATAGAATCGCGTATTCCATCGGAATTCGGCCATAAATTCTCCGCGTAGGGTACGAGCGCGTGCAGACCGTGTGCTGCCGAATTCAACGCATCGGCGAACATCTTTACGAGCTGCCGAGCGATCTCGGCAGCCCTGTACTACCATCTTCGTTGAATAAACGATTTTAGTTGCCGAAAATCTAGAGTTCATTCTCTTCCGAGAAACCTTCCTGCCGCAAGGAATGCCTCCTGTTCTCCCCGTGTTCATCCTGTGCCCTTAGAGAGTTGTCCTAGGCAAACCGCGGTCGTTACAGTCTCGTAGTTTCGAAGTTTACGTTCGATTCACCTCGTTAGAAATCTCGTATGACACGTAGAAATGTCTGGCGCCCGATAATTCGCGCTAGCTGCCGGAAACCGCGAGTCTGCGACAACCTTTTTGTCCCGGGTGGACCACGCGTTGTGCGGCCGAGCGTGGCCCAGCCTTCCGCCTGTAAATACCCGGTGTCGCAAAGGGTTTCGCCCTTCTGGCGACTCCCGATTGCCAAGCGACGTGACAACACATATAGTAAGAAATTAAGGATCCGTGAAAGTGAATACAGATCCGTTCAGCGCGTTCGAGTCCGGCGACTGATGCGTTTATGTTTTGCGAGAATCGAAAAGAATTCGATGGAAAAACAGAAACGCATCAGTTGCTGGACTCGCACGTGCCGAACGGATCCGCATTTAGTTATTCACGGCTCTGCCATCACGTAGACAAAATGTCTTTCGAGGACGTAGCAAAAGAAGCGTAAAAAATTCGCAACTGCAATAAGTTATCTCAGGAAGATTCACAGGTAATTTTACAATAATTATTTACTAATATTATTTAATTAAAAATGAATTCCTTCATTATACACACTATATACTATATATGTATTGTCACGTTGGTTTTTTCCGCGGAGCGGGAAGACACGGGAAAACGGCCAGCTCCGGGCCTTGCGGGCATTGAGACCAGGCCGCGCTTAGCCGAGTACACACGGTCTGCCCGGGACAACGGAATCCAACGGTTCACCCGTTCGCATACGGAAATTCGTCCAGGCGCCAGGCACCTCGAGGATGCCACGTGAAACGCGACGCGATTTTTTTTTTTGAGCTCGGAGAAGCCGTGCCCGAGGGTCAAACCGTCGAAGTATGCGGATCGAAAATTACGTCGCGAAACGGGCCAGAAGGTTCGGACACGGGGACACTAGGATAGCCCTCACGGCAAGGCGGATCTCGCAGCCACAATCAGAGAACGACAATATGGGCTCTATAAGATATTTATTTCGCCCTGAGTTACAAATTGGGCGGCCACGTGGCCGCGATCCGAGAGCCCGCGCTCTTCATACACTGTGGCGATGGATGTTCGTTCGTAGCGCGGTTGTCGTACAGATTTTATTCGCGACGATACGGTCGTACAATGCCGCGATTCCAAGAATCCCGGACGACAGGATCGCGCGAGACGCAGATGACCGGCGTGGTACGGGATCTTCCGCACGCAAGTCGATTCGGCGCGTACGGTAACGGCTAGGCGATCGAGTTCCGACGGACGCGCTTCGAGAATCGGCGAGACACAGAATTCGAGACGTTAGGAGATTATTCTCGCGAGACGCTGCTCCTCCTAGGAAACTTCCGTACGCGATACCCGGGGAAAACTCTTTCGAGATTCTACTGCTCAAAATGTCCGCGGAAGGACACGAGTCGTCGGCTCGAGGCGCCCCGCGCCTCGGCACACGCGAAAATTCGAGGACGGAACGAGAAGCGTTCGTCCTCACGCGACAAGAAATCGAGCCACCTCGCGAAGAAAATATCGAATGGATCACTGGGCGATTTACCGCTTCGCTTTGCCCCTCTGAGGTCTCGTGCTGGAAGCAGGACGAAATGGCTTCCGGGAAGCTGTCTCCACGAGTTGGACGGCGCGTGGACGTTGTAATCCCACACGGGAACCTCGATCCTCATACGCACAATCCCGCACTGTATTTCGGGGCACGACTTTAGGCGCGATACTCGCCCGGAATAATTGGCGACGGTTGGTATGCTACGGAATTACTCGCTCGGGAGCTTCTTAGCGAAACGATGACTCTACTTGTCAGAAGCCAACGCGACAGTGATCCATCGATTCTCGCTCGTTCGGCGGATCGATCTCTGTTCCCCCCACTCGACGTCGTACCCGAATTTCCCTGATTGGTGCGTCAACTGCACGCGACGTCCTAGTCACCTAGCACTACGAAGGTCCTCGGGTCCCAGGCCATAACGCGAAACGAAAATCCGATCGTTTGTCGACCGGCCTCGGCCTCCCTTGAATGCGATCACAGCACCCACGCAGGAGCTCTGTTTCTCAACTGGATGAGGCGGCGTCGGGACCGCGAAATATCGAGACGACGTGGTGTTCCGTAAGAGCTCCTGTCCCTTCGGCGCCTCCGGGTTAGTGGCCCGTGTGCTCTCGTAACAAGTGATGATTGCCCGTGCACGGGGCTTCGCAATGTTGGGCATTTGTTCTCTGCGGGCGTTTCCAGTGCTGCGTCGCTCTCCTCCGGAAATTCCGGACGGTCGGGGTGCTTTTCCCGTGTCCGTGATACGGCCCTGTAAACGTGCCGTTCTCGGCACGCGCGAGAGATGTCATTATTTGTAATTTTCGAACTACGGAATCTCCTAGGGAGCGCTCTCGAATCCTGTGATTTTGATCGTATCTCGTTAGATGTCGGCCCGGTCCTTTCTCTCGCTAGATCGTAACCGTAATTAACGGAGAAGTGACATCGCAAAATTTGCAACATCACATTGCAACTTGCAACTTGTATTCATCTGGAATAGACCCGGAAAGAGACCCTGCACTAGAATTGAACATTCCTCCTGTTCCTCCTGTATCGATCTCGTAACGATAGATCGTCACATTCAAACGTGTCTACATGGATGTTTTTTCAAATGTTTTCATGTTGTTCAAGTTCGGTACGGTCATTTCAGTATGTTTCAAACTAGCAAATGATACACTTCAGTTATATATTTAATTTGACATAGACATAGCTATTATAACAAGTATATATAAAAACCAAGTTTATTCATTTTCATTACACATGAACAAAAATTAGAATTACAGGTTTATTGTTTGATTTTAGAAACAAAGTACCACCTTTGATAAAGGTTCTAACCAGAATCGAAACGTCGGGTATGGCATAAAAGATTTTTGCAAAAGAGCTATAGATTGAGTTAATATTGATCGAAACGGTAGCGCCGAGAACATTGTCAAAACTGTTTAAACATTTACGATCGAGAATTGGAATTATTTTATTCCTCCTGTTGTGCCTATTTACAGTTCAAGAGGAGGATGTACTATTTGAGCTAGAGCCTCATTGGCTCCCTCATTACAATGAAGAAAACAGTATTTATGCTGAAGAGACGATGAAGTATCTCTCTTGCCTAAATATGGCGATAGGAGATGAAGGCAATGCAATTTACTATCTGAAAGCGGCTGGAGCAAAGGTACATGAGATCGGATGTTCACGGTCCCAGCGAGCATGGGAACACTTATTTGGGTTTATTGACCTATTTGACCGTTTAAAAATGTATCACATGGCATCTCTGCTCGCAAGAACCATCAAAGACAATCCTAGCCATCTTGGAACCCTGACTGCCTCTTTCTGACCAATGCAAGATTTTGTCCATCCTCATGTTGCCTCTGTAGATGCAATAGATGCAAAGATGACAAAGTTAAGTTCAACAGTCCAAGTTTCAATTGACTCAGTTACAATCAAGCTGGATGAAGCTCAAAAATTCAACAATCAGATGACTAACATTTCAGAACATTTGTCAAACTTTCAAAATGTGGTGGAAACGATGGCGCTTAAAACATCTAAGTTGGATCTGATTCCACACATCGAAAATGATCTTTCAGCAGCGTCGCAAAATTTGCAACGTCACAGTATATATTATAAATAATTATAAATTTCTATATTAATAGTTTGCTGTAAAGTACAAGTGAAAGCTTTTGAATTCGAAGAATTGTAAACTCTTATTATCATTACAGGTCTTGCGAAACCTGAGAATTAAGCTGTGCAACCCAATATTGCCCCAACATCGAGTGGAACCATGCGCAGGATCTCGTCTTCCAACCGAAGCAGAGATGGACGAATTCGAAGAATACGCGAACATCCACAAAGGGTATTTCGATTCGTTGGAGGACGAAGTGATAAAGAAAAACTGGAATTTATTCTGCGAGGTTTGTCAATTGACATCATTATTTTATACAGGGTGAATCACGAATCGTGATCAGTAGAGACTGCTCTGTTATTAGCAGTCCGATCAAAAATGTTTTTATTAGGTATAGCATGGTTTCAAGAGAGCTTTCACGTAATCATAGTAAATTTTTCGTCAACTCCTTTTTTTATGATTTTTTAAGGTCATCTTCAATATTTTGCAAATATCCAGATAACCAAGGCTGCAGCGGGCAGCTATGTCGCGTTTTGGTCTGCTGCCGCAAAGCTGCACGGAAAACGGTCCTGGATTCTGCCTCGCCGTAAGAGGCCAACACGGTCGCACTAATGTTTCGAATGCCGTACAGGCCTTGTACTAGTGGGGCTCTCGCCGGTGCGGTGATACAGAGCTAGGCGCGCTGATGTGGATCTTCCACATTAAGATGTCGATAAAGTAAATGTCTATTGCAAATGTGCAGCAGCAGCAGTCTTCTTTTTTACCGACAAAATTAATATTTATTTAAATGTTTTTTGTCACGGATAGACTGCGGATCTTTATGCATTTATAGCAAAATCGATGAAATTGATAGTTGTTGGAAAATTTTTTAAATTGAAGATGTCAATATATGATTTCTCCTCTATTAAAATCATTAAGGGAAGAGATGACATTCAATTTAGTTTCTATTTCTTGTAATCGACGCTGACATTTTTTATTTTGCATAAAGATCCGCAGTCTATCCGTGACACATCGGGCGGGTGGCCCGAGCGTGGCTCGACTTCGTCAGACGCGTTCGGATAGAAACGGACAAGTTCGTGCGAACGCAGAGTTGAATCTTGGGTATCGCGATAACTCGCTCGCCCGAACTTGTCCGATTCTTTCCGAACCCGCCCGACGAGATCGAGTCACTCCTGGGCAGCCCGAAGCAGTCGGGTAGCCCGAAAAGCTCGAGCCGAAAAGTGTAAAGTTTCTTCTCCCTTCTACAACACTTTTTTTGCATGAAGACGTTTCAACACTCTAAACAATAATTATTTTTGTTATTGGAATGTGATAATTATAAAAGAAGAAAAATTAAGTAGCTGTATACAGATATATATAAATAGTACATACAAAATGTTGCATAGCATAAAACTTTTCGTTTACAAACCTAATGTTTCATTGCAATATTCCATATTTGCAACATAGGAGGCAGCGGCAGAGATATTAACGAATTGGAATAATTGGCATAATAACAGTTATCAATTTACAATTGCAATTCTTCAATTTCCTTGAAAATGATCTAAAGTAAGATCGAAACGTCGAAAAAAATTATTGTGATAATTTGCAAATAGTGTATCAATATTTTCAATTGATCGAACCAGTGCGCCGAAATCAGATTTAAAATTTTTGTTAATATGGAAAAATGTTATGAACAAAATTTGCACGGTACAATGGGGGGCATGTCGTGACACAAACGTTTTCTGCGTGGATGGAGGTATGAAGGACATTTCGAGGTCGCCTTGATTTTTTTAAAAATGGAAACACCTACTTTCTGAATCGATATACTATCGAATTCTGAGTAAAAATGTATTGACCTCCATATATGTTAGACCCGGACCGATTGTATTTCGCGGTAGCGAGCGATACAACGCCGCTCGGCGCCTGCTTCTTATGGTTGTACGAGATTTGGGTAACCGTGCGTAAGAGGGGAGTATGCGATCCGCCGGCGGTAGTCGATCAAATCTATCGGAGGAGTCGTAAGTCGTATCTCGTAAATCGAACATACAAAAGAGAGACCGAGCTAAATTATTATACCTCGCAGATGCTTCGTGGCCGTGCGCTTCAACCAGTTCTTTATATATAACTTGTAACAATTGTAGTGCGTTTAATCGTTTTTTTTGTATTGCGTCCCAGATGCAGTGTTTGAGTAAACATCAGAGAAAAGGAACTTGATTATTTCTACATTTGCCGAACGATCCACAAATTCCGATTCCCGAATTCAGGCGTATGCATCTACCCTGTTACTCCCGTTAGCACGATTATTTCCTTCAGGAAACAATTTTCTTTCTTCTTTCGATAATATCTCGTTAACTATTACGTTTAGGACATATGAAGGTCAACACTTTTATACTCAGAATTTGATACTCTATCGATCTGTGGTATAAAAAATAGGACATTCCATTTGAAAAAATAAAGTGGAATGATCTTGGAATGACCTTGAAAACATGATGAAAATTTAAAACGGATATGACTACTGCATCAGTCCCTCCTTGACTTAAACTTTTTATTTGAAATATTTTATTCTCTGGAATTCAGTTTTCGAGATATTCCAGGTGGTCAGGATAAACGCCCCACCCTGCATACTTCTTATTTTTTCGATATAATTGTCCGAAATATAATGTGTCCGAACCGTCTCTCGTGCTCTTCGTTGCTGAATAGCTCGTCGCGCCGGGGTTCGAAGACGAAGAGAGAAGCCCGGGGAGAGGATCGTCGGGACGGAGGACGTGGTGCACAGGGGTAGAAATAACGACACGTTAATTTCGCATATACTGGTGCTCGCTGCCAGTGCTCGTGGACGGTACGCTCGGTTTGTTCCCGTGAACGGACTACCCTCCGGAGTCGCGGCGCGGGAACGTTCGCGGACCTGGTGCGCGGCGATGCTAGCGGTAAACACACGAGGAACATATACCGGGGTATGGAGAGTGGTGACCCACCTTGCCTTCAGACGGACCTCAGCTGGCGACTCGCCGTGGCCGAGCGGGAGAGAGTGGCGACACGCCGTGCCCTCGGAAGGAGTTCGGCTGGTGACTCGCCATGGCCGGACGGAAGAGAGTGGTGACGCACCGTGCTCTCGGAACGGATTTCAGCTGGCGACTCGCCGTGGCTGAACGGAAGAGAGTGGTGACGCACCGTGCTCTCGGAACGGATTTCAGCTGGCGACTCGCCGTGGCTGAACGGAAGGATAGGAGTGGGGTAGCACCGAGCACTTGGCAGGGCTTTTTCAGGAGGAACGGATGACGTTGAGGTGTTCGCTAGGCGAAGTCAGCTCGTCGTCGGACAAAAATGGAAATAGCGGAGTCGGTATAATACAGTAGATTGTGACGTTGCAAGTTTTGCGACGTCACTTCTCTGTTCGGAAACGGTTAAGAAACTGTATCGCGTGTGAACCGGACTGTCCTTTGACAATCCCGAAGGCCACCCGCAGACATAGAAGCGCTCCTGAGAGAAAATCTTCCGAAAAGAGAACATCGCGACTAATGCCATCTATGGGCTACGCCGAGTACGGCAGCGTTTCAAGGACGTGCCTAGGGCATCACCGAATCGTACGGGCGCCGAAGGGGCGCCCCGCACCAAAGATCGACGTAGGATAAATCATGGCCAAGGAACAAAAAGCGATCCGGATCGGAAATTAATGGGAAATAGCGGCCACGCATAGACACAGGAACCCGGAGGCGGCAGGCGGGACACAGAGATCCGTTTATCGAACATCACGACTTTTTCGTGGTCCGGCCGTCGTCTCATCCCGCTTACAACAGATCTCAGCCGGGGTGGCGTAAACGCAGATTCCACAGGAAGTCGAAAACCCGACAAATTTAGCGATAAAACAGGTCCCGGGCCTAACGGACCTTTCCCGAGCGTACGATCGTGCGAGGCGCACCAATTAGGAAATTCGGCAGTGCGAAAAGGGTGGGGGGAACTAGAATCGATGCGGCCCGCCGTTGCAGATCGAGGGATCACTGTCGCGCTAGCTCTAGTGTAGGAGACATTCAGTTTTCGCTCAATCTCTCGCGCTACCGATTCTCGATTTTGTTAGTTCCGTGTCGCGGGTGGTTTTTCTTAGCACAATCTCGTTCCCGTACGGCGATTCCCGAAGCGGTGGCCGATCGAAACAATCCCAAGCGAAGCATTGACGAAAGGACGATTACGGTAAGTCGAATCAGTGATTCCTCGTTTCGTTTAACGACTGGCTCGTAGTTTTTGACGCGAGGACGAAGCGAGTGCGCCTCGTCCTCGGAAAGTTGAGCTCGCGTCGTATCGAAGACGCTTTGAGTTTCGCGAGAGTAGTTCCCCAGATTCGGAAATCGGAAGTTTTCCTCAGGAGTAGCGTCGGAATCGAATAGGCTCGTCTACGACAGCATTGTATCGCGTAGATCGATTAGGAAGCGTGAACGAATTCGTCCGCGAAGCCGCGGTGGTCTACGTATCTGGCGTGCGAGTACGGCCGCGAAATATTCATCCCGTGTGGCGGATTGTTCTCGCACGAAGCGATCGCGACGGTCTACGATAACGTACGCCGATCATCTGCGTTTCGCGAATTCTCGTCCCTCAAGGGGCTCGAACGATACCGAAGTACCGTATTCTCGCGACTACCGAATATTTGACTAACGCACTCCGCGAACGACCACCTTCCGCACCAGTGTACTAGGAGCGCGGGCTCCCGGGCGCGGCCACGTGGCCGCCCACCTGTAATTTTATTAGCGACGACCAATAAATCACGTAGAGCCTACTGTGTCTCAGTCATTCCCAACCTGCGAGATCCGCCCTGCCATGAGGGTTGTCCCCCGCTATCTCCTGTGTCCGAACACCTGGCTGTTCGAGTCGCGTATTTTCGATCGCGTTTCGAGGAGGTTCGATATCCGAACTCGGCTTCTCCGAGCCCGGGGTTCGTAGAGCATTTCGCGTGGTACTTTCCGTACCTGGCGCCCGAACGTTCGTTTTCGCGTCCGCATCGAACCCCCTCGTATTCTCGCTTTTGTCCCGGGAGGACCGTGCTTACACGGCCGCTCACGGCCCGGTCTCAGTGCCTGTAAATTCCCGGGGTTGACCGTTTTCGAGCGACGTAGTAATCATTCGAAAAAGGACAACGTCACAAGATACTTACGCAGAAATCTGGACTGTGTCTATTGGTGCCGCGACCGGGGTAGTTATACTCGCGAGCGTATATCTTTCGCAGCGAGAAACTGGTCGGCGCGGTGGCCCTCTCGCGGCCGAGCGTCGCCCTCGCGCGGCTCGCTTGTCTCTAGCAGCGAGAAAGCCTGTTCGGCGCGGTGGCCTACTCGCGGGCGCGGCCGTGCTCGTGTCGCGGGCTGTTCCGGTCAGCGTCGTTCGGCTCGGTTCGGTGCATGATTCACTAGTAATAGGCCTGCTCGGTGCAGGTCTGTTACACCCCCCTCCTTCTCCGGGATGACGAGCGCGTGGCAGCGAGCTCCTGTTTATTCTCGAATTCAGAGTTTGTACTATGACGTGGCAAATTTGCCAACGTCCTCCGTGACCGAATATCGGAAGACCGGGTCACCCTCTGGCAGAGTAAAAGCGAGATGGGCAGGGGCGAGCGCTGGCCCTGGGCACGAGCGAGACCCATGGGCGAGTATTCATATTTTTGAGCGTCGCGCCAATTTGCGCGACGCGATTCTGCAGGACCGTAATCGGGCCCCGGGAGGGGACCCGGAGCACCTTTTCCTGCCGAAGAAAAAGGAAAACGAGCGCCGCCGGCGAAAACTCACACACCGAGGAAGCGAGGGATCAACGCCGCACAGGGTGGATAACCTGGAGGCGCCAACGGGGGCATGCGATGCCAAGCCAGGAATCTCAGCTGCCTTGCCGTCGCCTCATCCGGAGAGAAACCTGGCCAGTTGCCGGATTGGCTCGCGTCGATCACCTCACAGGGAAACGGCGAATCAGCGAACGCCGACTGCCAGAGAACCAACGAATCGCCGGACGCCATGGACCGTCGCGCGGGGCTAGGCCCCGACCGAAAAACCACCAGCGATAGGTCGAATCGTACGCGGGGGGAAGAGAGCGGAAAGGGGAGGACGCTCCGCTTCCGCGTTCCCGAGTCATCGCGTGGGGGATCACTTCTTCGTTGGCTTTAGTTGCGATCAGACGTTAATTGTTGCGTAAGAATCAGAGTAATCTGCGAGAACGCTACCGGATTGAGGGACAGTGAGGTGCCGTAGAACAGCTGCCGCCCACCTGTTATCCGTGGTAAGCTTCTGTCAAATTTCCTTTCGATAGGTGATCTTTCTCGCGTTGGCTCGGTAAGCGTGTCGTGTCCGTTATTGCGTCGCGGAAACACCGACGCGGCGTAGAGCTGCCGGTGTTCGCGGAGAGGTAAATTCGCGAACAGTGAGAATCCGTCGGGCAACGAACGCGCGGGGAATAATATTTTGCGGGTGCACGGCACTATTTTTCGTTTGCGAGGATCCGCGCGTCGTTGTAGATTTCACGCCAACCTCGTCTCGTTCCACGGTGCGTCGCCGCCATGTGCTCTCGTCGTATTTCCGGGATTTGCTCTGCCGACAAGAAGCTAATTGTAATGCGTTTTCCAACGGAATTCGGACGTAGAACGCGGGTATCGCGTACGCCAACGTCGACATCGCGTTGCTGCCGGATTCGACGCGTCTCTAGAAAGGCCCTCAAAGGGCAAATAGCGCGTGCGACGATCCTCCGTCGCCGACCACCTGTCGCGCGCCGGCTAACCTCAAAACGCTGTCGGTTGCTGCCGGCAGCGAGAATGTAACATCAGTCGAATAAATTATTGTTAGCCGAAATTCTGAGAACGTTCATTGAGTGAGAAATCTTCCCGCCGCGGGGAACGCCTCGTGTCCGCCCCGCGTAGTCCCCTGTGCCCGTTCGCGGAAATTCTCGTTCGATTATCGGTTGCCGCAGGTTCGTACGAACGCCTCTCGAAATGCTCGTAACAGAGAAAGCTTAGCGTGGCACCTTCCGTGCCTGGCGCCCGAATACCTTGGCGAAGGTCTCGAGAAGTGACGAGCTTGCGAACAACTTTTGTCCCGGGTGGACCGTGTTTCGTGCGGCCGAACGCGGCCCGGCCTCCTGGCCCGTAAATACCCGGTGTCGCTAGAGTTTTCGCCCTTCTGGTGACGACACACTCTTAGACGACGTGACAGTACATTGTAATGCTTACATCTAGTTCCGCGTCGGCCTTATACCTACGGGGTTGGGTAACAGAAAGATAGCACAGGGTTAACGGTGCAAAAAGTTTTTACTTTCCTACTGCTAGCGGCGGGTCTTACATTCTACTTATATTCTAGATGTAACTGTACACTATTGTTAACGGTGCGCCTTATGTTCTAACTTACATGCTAGGTCAGTCTTATATGTTAATGGCGTTGCCCGTGCGGCTCGGCTTGGGCGGCACCGTGGCTGGTGGTCGCGGGTCCCCTCCTCTGGCATCTTCGCAGGCGTCCGGCTGTGTCGAAATGGAGTATCCACCTTACGTCTTCCACCGTCATCCGGTGCTGCTTCGTGGCGACGAAGGTTTGGGGTACCTCCACTCGTTGTCCCGTCGGCAGCGCGTACGATATGGTTTGGCAGGGGGCCGGTATACGGGACGGGCGGTCTCGGTCCGGGTCGTCCTGGGCACACCGGGTAGCCATCGTTTCCGGGTAGTTCGTCCTCTCGAGGCTCGGTGTGGCTGGGTTCCGGGGTATTCTGGGTTCCCTGGATCTCCTCTTAGCGCCTTGTTTCCGGGTGGTGGTCCGCACGGCTCCTGCGGCTGTGGGCGGTGGTCGCAGTGCGAGTTTGCGGTCCTCTGTGATGGGCCACAGTTCAGCGTTTGGCCGGTACGCCTGTCTTGGAAGTCGGGACGGTGGTGTCCTCGGCGACAAGGATAGTCGCTCCAGGTCCAGCCAGATAGGGACCGGGAGGTCGAGCGGCCCTGCTCGTGGGTCCTGCCGGTCTGTTCCCCTGCTGGCCCGTTGCTGGTGTGGAGGCGGTGTGCGGTCGATCGGTAGGACGACCGTGAGCGCTGCGGAGGCGCGCGGTAGTCTTGCCTGTGTCTCCCCCTGTGCTGGCTTCGGCGGTTTGACGGGGGGTGGTGCCTCCCTGGGCAGTGGTTCCCCTCTGGCACTGGTCGGGGCTTTGATCCTCTGCGGTGGGAGCGGCTCCGTCCAGTGTATTAAAGTTGGCGGCGTTGGCGGCCGCATCTTCTTCCGGGGCTACCGGGTGGTGCGCGGTCTCGGTGCTGCCGCCTTGGCTGGCCACCAATTGGCCGATTCGGGTTCGGCCTGTGTGAGTCCCAGCCGGGGTTCTTGGCCCAGGCTCGCCCGATGTTCGTCTGTTCCCGTCGGCGGGATGGTGGATCCGGTCGACACGATGCTCGCGTCCGACCCGGTTCGTGGCCGGATCATTCCTCGCCCTCCATCGAGGCCCCAGGTGACCGGGCGGATGGTCCGTTTCCCGCCCTTCGGTGCTGAGGTGGCCCTCGGGTTGATGATGATGTCCGAGATTACCCTTGGTTTTGACGTGCCCGGTCGCATCGGTCGGGTGGCCTTCCTGGCCGTCGGTTCGGCCGTCCTGTCTCCTCCCGCTGCATTCTCGGTCGTCGCGTCGCCCTGCGCACCACTGTCCGGCGCCGGCGTGGTCCTGGGTGTCGGTGACGGGGTCCTTGGTGGTGTGGCCATCTGCATGACGGTGGGCTCGGCGGTGTTGCCTGGTTCGCTCGTGTCCGTGGCCTCTGCGGCCGGCGCCCGCAGGTGGTCCGGGGTAGCTGGCGTGGCTGGGCGTGAGTCCTCGTCGGAGAGCTCGTCGAAGAGCGCGTGGAGCTCCAATTCATAGTCCTCCATGACTGGTCTGGGTGGCTCAAAAGGCGTGTACTATTGCCTAGGACAGAAATGAATACTCCCTATTATTTTCCTTGGTCGACCACGGTGTCGAGGTGCTGGGGCGGCGGCCGGGATGTCTGGGCGTTGCTCGTCCTCTGTCTCGTCCGGGTAGGGTACCGGGTCCTCGGAGGCTCCCGTCTCAGGTTTCAGGTCCTGGATGTGAATATGCCGCGTTCACCGATTGTTCGCGCCGCGAAGGTCGACGATGACCGGTGACACGATACGTCCAACCGTGTAGGGACCGCTGTATTTCGGCGCGAGCTTGGCAGCGATGCCCGCTTCCTTATCGGACAGGGTATATTCCTTCTTCCAGACGATGTCCCCCACCACTGGCCTCCAGTTGCGGTGTCGCAGGTTATAGTAGCGTTCCTGCCGGCTGAAGGCTTGTGCCAGGTGTAGCTTGGCCAGTTCCTGTTCGTCGCGGAGGTTCTTCCATCGATGGTGTGGGGTGGTGGCTACTTCTTCCGGTGTGGGCTGCCCTGGTATTCGGAGTTCCCTCCCATGGTTCAGATATGCCGGGCTGTATCCGGTTGCCTCGTGCCAAGCCGTGTTAACGGTGAATCGCACCTCGTCCAGCTTCTCATCTCAGCGGTCGTGGTGGTTCTCGGCGTACTGTGCCAGCATGGTCTTCACGACCTTGTTTGCTCTTTCGACCGGGTTGCAGTGTGGCCAGTACGGCGGTGTCCTTCGGTGTTCCGTGCCCGCGGCCTTGAGGAGAGTAGTGAACGGTTCGCCGATGAATTGGCGGCCGTTATCGGTGATAATCACCCTCGGTGCCCCGTGGTGGAGAATGACATCGTTCTGGATTGCGGCGGCGACTGCGGCGCTGGTGGCCTTCCGGAGGGCCGTGAGTTCGATCCATTTGGTAAAGCGATCGAGGGCGACCAGTAACCATATGTGGCCTCGCCTGGATCTTGGTAGGGGCCCCACCAGATCAATTGAAACGGTGTGCCACGGCTGCGTCCCTGGGTTGGCATGTAGTCGTCCGGGCGGTGGTTGTGGTGGTGTCTTGTACTGCTGACAGCTGATGCAGTTGCGAACGTGTCGGGCGACCTCACGAAACATACCCGGACAGTAGAATCGCTGTGCGATCCTGACGTTTGTCTTGGCGATCCCTAGGTGTCCCGTCGTGGAATTTCTGCAGGATTTCCTCTCGTTCGCCGGTCGGCACGCAAATCTTCCAGGCGGTGTCTGGTTCGGGCTCGTTAAAGTCGAGCTGGTGCGGTATCTGTCGTTGCAACTTCTCCTCGCGTATCCGGAACTCTGGGACGGACGCGGGACTCTATTGTGCTGCCTCGAATTTTTTCTGGTACCAGGAGGCGGCTTTCCGTTCCGCGCGCAGCATGTGTACCCCTGGTGTCGGTTCGGTGCGGGAAAGTGCTACCTGGTTCATTTTCCCCGGGCGGTAGTGGACGTCAAAGTCGTACTGCTGCAGTTCAAGGGCCCACCTCGCGAGCCATCCCGTTGGGTTGTCGATCTGCCGCAGCCATCGTAATGCCTGGTGGTCGGTGATGACCGTGAAATGATAACCTTCGAGGTAAGGCTTCATTTTCCTTATGCCCCAGACCATGGCGAGGCACTCCTTTTCAGTGGTGCTGTACCTCCTCTCCGTTGTACTCAGCGTGTGGCTGGCGTACGCGATGACTCGCTCGTCGTCGGCAGGGCCCTGCGTGAGTACAATCCCCAGGCCGTGGTCGCTGGCGTCCATCTGGAACGTAAACGGCTTCTCGAACTCCGGGCAGGCGAGCACTGGTGCGGTTACCAGCTTCTCCTTCATGGTCTGGAAGGCGTTCTCCTCGACCTCGGTCCACCGCCACTTTGCATTTTTCCGGGTGAGCTGCGTGAGGGGCTCCATTATTTCCGCGAAGCTCGGTACGAACCATCGGTACCACGACGCCATGCCGTGGAAGCGCCTGACCTCGCGTATCGTCCTCGGAGCGGGTATTCGGACAATTGCACTGGTCTTCTCGGGGTCGGTCCGGATTCCTTGTTGGTCCACAATATGTCCGAGATACCGGAGACTGCTCACGCAGAATTGACATTTTTCGGGGTTCAATCGGAGTCCGGCCGTGCGGAGGCGTTGGAACACCACCCGTAGATGATTGGTGATCTTCGATCGTCTGGCTCACGATAATGATGTCGTCGAGGTATGCAAAAGCGTACGGCTCCAGCTCGGGGCCGATCACTCGATCGAGCAGTCGCTGGAAGGTGGCTGGCGCTGAGTGCAGCCCAAATGGCATGACTCGGAACTGGAAGAGTCCCCTTCCGGGCACAGTGAAGGCGGTGAGTGGTCGGCTGGCCTTCTCGAGCGGGATCTGCCAATGTCCGTTCCTGAGATCCAGTGTTGTTAAGAATCTGGCCCCTCGTAGTTTATCGAGGGTGACCTGGATATGTGGCAGCGGGTACGCGTTTTTTTCCGACCGGTCGTTCAGTCGGCGGAAATCGACGCAAAATCAGGGCTTGCCGTCCTTCTTTCGGACGACCACCACCGAGGAGCTCCACGGGCTGTTAGACGGCTCGATCATTCCTTCATGCAGCATCTTCTCGACTTCTTCCGTGATGATCGCCTGCATCGCGGGGTTTCGCGGCTGGTAGCGTTGCTTGAGTGGAGTCTGGTCGCGCAGCTTGATGCGGTGTTCGATGAGCGTGGTATGCCCTGTCACGGAGTCGAATCCTTTTAATTCGGCGTCCAGGAAGCGTTCGAGTCGGTCACGGTCGTCTTCCCGGGGTACGCGTAGGTCCAGCTGTTGGCATGGTTCGGCGAGACAGGACGTAGGCCAGGAGGCGATGTCACGCGGTGGTTTGATTCCGAGTTGCAGCGTGGCGATTGCCTGTATGCCCAACAGTACCGGCGGACCCATGTTGGGGAGTATCGTGAAATCTTGTCGCCATTCGCGTCCCAGCGTGCGGAAGGGAATCCGCATGACGCCGGTGGGCTGCGTGTCTGAGCCGTCGGCGAGGCCGATGATGTGTGTCGGTGACGTCGGTCGGATGCCCTGTTCGAGAGCCCATTTCTGTACTTCGGCGTTAATGCAGGACAACTGGGCGCCGGTGTCGAGCAGCGCATCGATTTCTCTGCCGCAAATTACAATCGACAATAGCGGGCGCGGTGTGTATCTTATTGCGGGGGCCGGCGTTCGCCCATCGGTTGCGGTCCCCGCGTGTCGTTTCCCGGCGAATGGCATTCCCGTCGCGGCCGCATCTGGAGCAGAATTTCCGGTAGGGGTTGCGACAGTCGACTCGCTGGTGGCCTCTCTGCTTGCACCGCCAGCAGTGCGTTTCCCGGTGGTAGCGGTCGGTGCTGCGGTTTTCGGATGCCGCCTCGCCTCGCGGCATATCACTGCGTTGGGCGAGTCCTGCTTCGCTCGGGTTGTCGATCCGGTAGTTTCCTGGTGTTGTCCGTTGGTCAGCTCGTCCCTCGGTGGTTGCGGCGGCGATCGGACGGACGGGCGGGTGTTGCAGCCGGGTTTTCTTCTCGGTGGCCCGCTCGATCCTCTGGACCTGACGCAGGAGCTCGTCGAGGTCGACGATGTTGTCCGGGTTGATCAGCATGGCGTATTCGGACAACATGTTTTCGTAGAAGATTTCCAAGCTCTCCGATGCGGGTATCGAGGCTCGTCGCATGAGCGTCAACAGGGCATTCATGAACATGTGGAATAGCTCGCCTGGTCGCTGTACGCGTTCCCGAGCCTCCCGCTCTCTCTGGAGTCGTGTCCGGTTTGCGGCGAAGAAGGCTACGAACTTCTCGGTGAACTGCAGCCATGAGGAGACCTGTTTCCGGGAATTCCGGAACTACAGCTGTGCCTCCCCG
Source organism: Lasioglossum marginatum (assembly GCA_028455795.1). Taxonomy (NCBI): domain Eukaryota; kingdom Metazoa; phylum Arthropoda; class Insecta; order Hymenoptera; family Halictidae; genus Lasioglossum; species Lasioglossum marginatum. The sequence goes on from CM052273.1 coordinate 81,718, forward strand.
CGAAGTAATTCGGGTACCCCCCTCAGGAGCTCGGTGTCGGAGAGGCCGTATGCCTTTTGCAGTTCGGAGACTCGTTCCAGGAAGGAGAATGGGTCCTTGCCGTC